>JARYZH020000837.1:0-61071 GCA_030021035.2 Notholithocarpus densiflorus
GGTACGCATATGTGATAAAAAGTTTTACATCCCTACAGGTTTCCTCATTATGTGATTTAAAAAAAAAAAAAAAAAAAAAAAAAACATAAATGTTTGCTTCAGTAATAACCAGTAACTTATGGAAAATGACATAACTTATGGGAGCATCCAATGCAATTATTTTTCTAACTTTTGAGCAGGTAAGATATTAGAGTTATGTTCATGCAAAAAATCAACAAACAAATTGATATGGTTAGGTCAATTGACAATAGAGAAATATCTTTCTCAAAATAACATTCTTCCTAGATTTAAAGTTTTGTAATTAATTGAAAACCCTTTTGTACAAGGTCAAGTCATCAAGTTTCCAAATTCAAAGAGATACAAACATGCCAGAATGCTCAAGTTTTTTAATGTCGGAGCTCAAGCTCTAGGTATATAGTTTTACAATATTTTCATCACCATAGAGTAGCCAAGGTGTGGCGAGCCATGCCATTATGTGTTATGTGGAACATGTGATGTGAAGGAAATAAGAGGAGTAGCATTCCTTTGATGTCTTTTATTGAGTTTTTCCAACTCTATTTCCCTTTGTCTTATCCAAAAAAAAAAAAAAAAAAAACTCTATTTCCCTTTGATTTGTATTCTTTGAAAAGGGAGTGTTTACATCTTTTAATTTTTCCTCTCTTTTCTTTTTCTAATAAAATTTTACTTAAAAAAAACACTATGTTAGGTTCTAAGGAATTAAGAACTAATGTATTAGAACTTCAATGTGTAATGTTGGCAAACCATGATTAAAACATTTAGTCTAGATTTAGGCTGCTCAAAGTGTGTTTTTGTGTAAAGTTGGAATCGAGTGTACTGCAAGATTTATTGTGTAAATTTGCAAGGCTCGATCGATCGAAAATTAGACTCGATCGATCGAAGCTCGTGCAGATTTTTTTTCTGCAGAATTTTCCAACTTAAGCCCAAGCCCATATAACATGTAGGGTTTTATGTTTTGCCTTAAGTATAAAAGGAAAAACCCTAGCCACGTTTTGTTGTTGTTTATGCTGTGTGTATGAATCTCTTGTGAGATCTTAAGGTGTTTGCCTTCATCAAGATCAAGATTGATGTTGAGAACTTGGTGATCACTTCAGTTGCTGCATAAAGAGATTAAAGAAGAACACAAGTGGGAGTACTTGTGGTTGCTGTGAATCCAAGAAAGAAGTAGTCCGTGGACTCAGAGCTGTCACGTGATTGTAGTAGTAAGTTTTCTACTCGAGGTAGCAATAGGATGTTAGTGGTCTAAGTTGATATTGTAAAACTTCAATTCTTTCATAGTGGATCTGTTTTACCTTGAGGATAGCTAGGTTAAATCCGTCCTAGGTTTTTTACCGGTTTGGTTTTCCTGAGTTATCATATCGTTGTGTTCTTTATTTTCCACATTGTTTCAATGATATGATTTATCTGTGTTAACCTAGATCTGTATAATTTACCTAAGTTAATCACTTGGCTAAATAACTAGGTTAATCTGTTTGCTTTTAAGGGGTCTAAAAATGTACACACTAACTTATATAAATTCTGCTAAGATGTAGAAGAATGGTAATAATTTGAAATACTTTAGGGGAAGTCTCAAACTTGACCACAGGGTAGGGTGTTTCTAAATAATGTCAATGGAAGAACCAATGTGAATTCTCTTTGAAATAAAAATAAAAATAAATTCATATGGTCTTTAATTGTATGGAACTTGCTATTTAGGTGAGTCTCTATTGACTTCTCCAAAATCTTACTTTTTTGGTCCACTGGGTCTTGAAGTGCCGATATTTTCCAAATTGTACTTTTATGGAGGCACGAATACTACCTAGAGACTCATTGAAAGTTACTGGAGGGATATTATTGAGGAAAGTTCCAGTATGGGAAAACATAGGTTTTTGGAACTGGATTTGGAGAATAAATGTGCAACCATAACCTACACTATTTGCTTGAAAGGTGATCCACAATATTTACCTATGAATTATTTCAATCTTTATTGTAGGAAAATAATTTCATCATTCTTAAGTGAAATATGTAGTGGTATGTGGGGATGGTGCTAAATTAGTGACACATATAATGGGAGTGCTCAGAAGCGACAGAATTCTAGAGACCAACCACAATGTTTCCATAGGTATGGTGTTATTTTGTCTTTAAAACAAAATGGGCATGTCATGGAGGTGGAGGTCATGCTGAATATAAGCCTAGCTGTTATGGTACAATCAGAACCAAAGGTGAGTGGGTGAAGCTCTTTGAAGACAGTAGTGAATTTGATGTAAACAACCTTTAAGAGTGGCTATTGAAGATTGTAGATGGAGACCTCTTGTAGGTATGTATTGTAAGGTAAATTTGGCTATCAAGGAATTGCAGAACAATACCTATCAAAAAAACGAAATTGCAGAACAAAATATGGTATGGTTTGGGAGTAGTTCATGATAGTGGAAGCCAATGTGTGCAAAAAATAGAACCAGGGAATCACCAAATTGCAGTTATGAAATTGTCATTGTTGTTTGCAGTTGTTCACACGAATGATTATTTGATTTAGATTTTATTTCATTATTTTCTTTTAGGTTTAGTAAGGTTTGGGATGAGTTGTTCACTTATCAAAAAAAGGTCTAGGACACTTCATGTTTTTCATAACATGCTATAACTTTTCGAACATGAATTATTCATTACAATGAAGAGTTCACTTTTTTGAATTTTTACAATTATATAGTTCATGTAAAATTAGAAAGCTTTTATGTTTAAACGATACTTTCATAAGAATTTTTACTATGCATCGTACAGGTTAGCGACTAGTTTAAATAAAAATAGCAAGCAATAATAACTAACAATATTAAGGACAATCTATGGCATGAAAAATAGACCACCATTTGAGCTAGTTCTATTATTGCTAGCGCGCCATTATGAATGGCTGTTGTGGTGAAACCTATAACACTAGTCCAGTTCAAGCATAGTGGTCATGCTAGCATTTGATTTTTGTAGCGGTTCATCAAAAGGCAAATATATATGATCAGAAGGACCCTAGAAAATCACTCAATAATTAGCCATTGAGACAAAAAGCGATAAGACCCAGAGGAAAAGCCTAAGCCAAGATTCAATACACTTTTAGGTAGGGCAAAGCCATACAAATACTAACCAAGCTAATAATTGAATTAGTACAATTATTAAATTAGTACATGCAAGCACATTTGTGGGCAGATGCTTATCCAAGGCACTAATATTTGTAGGCAGATGACTCCCAACTTCTTGCAAAGTAGTTGTGGTAGTAACATCACCGTTAAGCCCAACAACTGAGCAAGGAAAAAATTTCTAAATGGAGGGGTTGCTCACTGTAAACATTGAGCAATTGAACTACTTTCCCCAGATTAGTTAAGTACCATTCACCTATATTAAGTCTTGGTCTCTTACAACTATCCGTATCATGGATCATTGCTATTTCGTTAGGCTTTTTCACTCCTATGACTTCCACCTTTAAATTTCATTGACAATTCCATGTGTATAGAACACATCTTCACCATCCTTTTCTTGTGCATGATCTCAAATGATTAGAGGAGCACATGGTTTTTGCATAGGTATATGAGAAAATTTATGGAAGTTTTAATTTCTAAGGCCACAAGAAACGGGTATATATAAAAGAACATGTTTTACAATATGCAAAGCAAAAATTTAATGAACTAACTCTTCAATTTCAGAAATAACAAAAATTACCAGTGCAAGAGTCCAAGAAGTTTGAAAAGGGAGAGGAACAATGACGTGGCAGTTACCTAATGTTAAGTACATTGTATAAATGGTTGAAATAATATAGGGAAGTGATTGCACTGAAGTCCAAAAGACCAAACACAAAAGTCTCTTAGTCTTCTACATTTACTGCTTCACCTAATCACTGAATTTAGACTACAAACCTTTCTTTTGAAAGAAGCTGAAGAGTGTATCTATAGCTTAAGAGGCAAAGCGCCACATGGTAAGGCCTCATGCACTCTCACATTAGGTCTCTTCTTATACATATATATATATTAACGTGTGACTTCACTCACACACATATACCTAACAATCTTCCTCTCATGTGGGCTTTGACTAAGTCCTATTAGCTTTTCCTTGCTTTATGAGCTTTTTTTCTTCATCAGCATGTCGTCCATGGTCCTCTCATACGCCATCCATGATACCATGGGTCAACCCCACATGCTCAGCAATGGGAACCCAATGTCGTACCATGATCTAGCACCATTAACAATACTATTTTGTTAGGTCTTTCTTTAGGATTGTTTGTGTGAGCCCTTTAGGCTTGCCCTATCCCCGCTCCAACTACCAAAGAGATCTTGAACACCTTGCCACATTTGCCGAACACAATAATGGGCTTAGATACCATTGTGGAGACTTTAATTGAGAGGTTAATGTAAAATATAAGGATATTATTGAGAGGTTAATTTTACATATAAAGACATCACTTAACCCAAAAGTTTAAGTCTTTGAGTTTGGCCCTAATTATTTTATATTAACCACTCTCTCCTATCATTTTTATTCAATATAAGACTTCACTCGCACCTATATACCCAACAAAAAAAATCACAGCAAAATCTCAATTTGTCTCTACCACGAATTTTAAAACTGAATTAACTTGTTGGTTCGGCTATATGTTTTTCGTGGGTACAAGCATAGAGGTAGCTTCCATGGTTCCATATCTAAACAAACAATTACCTATTTTCTTCCCCATAAGTGAATGTCTAAAGACAATTTCTAATTGTAAAGTTGTAGTCAGCCAGTCCTAACTCTTAATAGCTTTTGTTTTTTATGAAATTAGAGCATTCACAATGGTGGTTGTAATACCACTCAAAAGTTATTTTACCAAATCAAATCATTAAAATCATGCAACTAGTATTTTATTTTTTAATGGGTTTTATTGTCTCTCTCTCTCTCTCTCTCTCTCTCTCTCTTTATGGTGGTCCGATCATGATGGTGATGGTGGTGGTTCAGTTGTAATTCGTGGGTCACGATGGTAGTGGTTCGGTTGTGGTTCGTGGGTCATAGTAGTGGTGGTTCATGGGTCCGATTTGGATCATTAGGTTATGGGTCACAATTTTGTCTTTGTTTTTTTTTTTTCTCAGTTGGTGGTGGTGATGTGGTTGTAGGTTTAGTGGTAAATGGCATTGGCAATTGTTGGCTAGTTAGGTTGTAGTGGTCTTTGGGTTGCAATGGTGGGTGTGCCTATTGTTGGCTGGTTAAGTTGTGGTGGCCTTTGGGTTGCAGTGGTGGCTGTGGTTGTTGCTAGCTAGTTGGATTGTGGTGGTATTTGTGGCTGTTTCTTGTGGTGGCTAGTTGGGTAGTGGGTGGTTGCTATAGGTGTGTGTTTTATGTTATTTTAATAGTTGCTTAATTATTTTAATGTATTGTATGCTAAAATAGAACCTTTGATGTTAGGTGTATTGTAAAGTGAAGTGGTAAAATAAATAAAATAGTTTTTTAAGTTGCTAAAAGCTAAAAATTTTAACTCCATCAATATGAATGCTCTTATAAACTTATTAATAGCAGCTAGGAATGTTTACTTGTGTAGCCAGTTTGTTCTTCTTTTATTATTATTATTGTGCTCCCACCTACGCCACCCTTCCCCACCACTCATTTTCAATCTATCTCCTTATCTCTTTGACTGGTCAAAGCTCATCACTTCTCCTTACTTTCTCTTTCTTCTTTTTCATTCTCTGTCTAAAACTCCTCTTTTTACTCCCTCACACTCTCCCACCGGTACCTCCATACCACCATTTCCACCATCATTTTTCCTGCAAGATCACCTGAAAATCCTTAGGAACTTCTAAGCATATTCACATCTTTTATTTGAGGTAAATATTTCTAATATTTTTGGTGGGTTTATATGCTTTTGCTTGAGGCTCTTTAGTCTAAGCTTTGATAATGATATCCATGTGATTTATGAGCATTAGAAGTGATATTTATGTGTTTATATGTATGGGTTTTGTATTGGTGGAATTATTTGATGAGTGGGTTTATAGTTTTTATAATGGTGGTTATCTAAGTGGTGGAAATTTAGAGGTTTTGAGTTATAACATGTGATGGTTGGTAAATCTAATCTTTCCATTGCTATTGGGTTTATTTGGAGTTAGTTGAAGTTCTAAATTTCTTGTCATGGAGGATATTTTGATTTTGCTTTCATGGGTCTCTTAATGATATAGTGTAAATTTTATGGAAGTTAGTCATAATATTGGAGATGATATTAAATGAGTTAACTTTATAAATTGGAGTCCATGCCTTGTGAATTAATTTGTTGAGAAACTTTGGAAGTAGAATATATTATTGATGAGGTTATATACTAGGCTTGCCTAATTAAGTGCTTATTTGGCAATTCCTAAATTGTAGCTAGATATAATTTCAAGCTCTATGCTTATTGTGATAGGCTTACTTGATATTGTTTAGGTTCTAGCTAATCTCCTTGGAGCTTGGAGAATTAGGCTTTTGCGGGTTGCGAGGTAAGTAGCTTTTAATGGGATTTTTGAAAAAATAATCATGTTGCAGAAATGTTGTTTTTGGGTCAAACACATTTTGGAAAATTATTTGTGGGATTATGTTTTTCTAAAAAGTGTGGTGTTATGACCCTATTATATATTATTATATACGAAAAGTGCATCATATTTGGTATTGCATTTGGAGAAATGCATGAATTGTTGATATGGAAAAATGAGCATCTTCTTTTATTTAATCGTTGATAAGGAAATCTTGGATTTTATGGTATATTAGAAAATTTAAATATGCTTATCCTGTCTTGTTATGTGGGAAATTGATAGAAAATCTCTTGACAAGAATGAAGTTGAAAACCTTATAAACTTTGTGGAAGTTAGATTATTTAAGGTTTTTTTTGAAATTACCTAGATATAAACTATGTATTTGAAAGTAATGTAACCTGTGAGTTTTATGTGGTTTTAACACCATGCCATGTGTTATTTCCCAGTGATCACCTGATTTGGTTTCCGTAGTCTTTGTGACAACAGAATCAAATCCAGGTCAGTGCCTTTTCACTTTGGATGACGTGTTCTTCCCTGCTGCCCATAGGGGGAAAAGGTTCATTGATTGTGTGTGGGTGAGGCTACTACCCATGGGACCAAGAGACCACATGCAAGAGAGGTCCTATTTGATGCGCTTTCTCTGCTGCCCAGGGGGGAGAGAAAAACCTTGAGAGTATGGGTGAGGCTGCTGTCTACGAGGCCAAGAGTCTGCATACCAAAGAGGACAATATCATGCCAGTTGTGAATGGGTGGATCCCCTGACCGGTCTATGTGGGAGTGTGGTATATTTGTGATAAATTACCGTATGTTAGATTTTATGGCTTTGGAAATTATATTGTTAGTGCTCATAGATTATAGTATATAGTTTCAAGGTATCTACTTTGAGAAACTTTATATTTCATTATTCAATCATTCTTGTCATATCATATTATTATTATTGAAAATGAAACTTGCATTTCCTCCACCCCCATTAATTATGCTACTTACTGGGCTCTGTCTTATCCCATTATTTTATAAACTTTTCAAAGAAGGCAACAATCTTTTAAGACAGCTTTTTGGTGGCTAACAGTAGTTAGACTAACTATTGATGGAGGCTGAACTTTTGTGATGGAGATATTAGATGATGTAAATCTTAGAATAGGCTTGACTCATTATTTTGTATATTATAGTGGTTGTGACTTCATTCCCACTGATGGGACAAGCTGATGATATGTAATTATTTATTTAGACCTTTATAATTTTGTGGCCAATGGTCCTTGTAATTATTGCATAGAGCTCTGACTTACTTCGGGGGTATATTTAATAGAATTATTATGATAATTCTTGATGTTGATACTTGATATGATTTTTTGAATTGAATTGTCAAAAAGGAAAAATCTTCAGGTACTACTGAGATGTCTTTCTCATGCTTTGGACCCTTTGGGGTTTGGGGTGTGACAATTATCATTATTATTTTTTGGATAAGTGTTTACTGTGTAGCCAGATTTGATAAAAATGAAAATGCATTTTGTTATTTAATGGTTTGGGAAAAAGGTTGGTAGGATAATCCGGGAAAATGACCATTCCAAGCCAGATTGTTGGGTCCTCGTGACAAGTGGGTCAGGGTGTTTTTTGAACAAAGTTTGTTTGGAGAGAAACTCTTTAAACTTCTCATATATTTTTATATTGAGTGAATTTTGAAAATTTAATTGTTAGATTTCATGTTTTTATTATATTCTTCATGTTTGCAAAATCCTTGAGCTTGGCTTGACTTGGCTTGATTAATTAGTCAAGCCAAGCTTAAGCTTAATATCAAGCTCAAACTTGAGCTTAGGTCAAGCTTTTGAGCTTAAGTTCTAAGAAAATTACATTATCAAATGCTTAAATCTCTAAAACTAAGACGAAGAAAAAAAAAATAGTATACTCATTTTATCATGCGTCTAATCCTACTTATGATTAGCCATTATTCAAATTAAAATTTTACATAATTAAATTCATTTATCCTTCCTTGTCTACTACTTCAGCAATTGTTCAAAATACAATTTTTACATTTAGGTTAGATGAGAGCAGTCATACTTGGGGGGAGAGTTAGTATAGGACCATTTTGTTAGGGGGAGTGTTGATATTTGAGAGATATAGTGAGGATTACTTGTATCTTTTTCTTTTCCCTATTTTAGATACATTTATTCTTGTACATGGGTCTTGTGACCATTATTGACATACATTGTACTTATTTTCTTTATATGTTGATGTATGTTTCTTTCACCTACCCTTACATGTGTTGTTTCTTTTCTCTCTTTATGCACATGCTTCTTATTACTTGTATGCAATCTATTATTTCTGTTTCACACAATGATGCCTTAATGAGTTTTGTTTAAAGTGTTTCAGAAATACAGGTTGTCAAAGTCTACTTGCCATATACTCTCTTCTTGCAAAGTTTTTCAAGAGTTTGTGTTAAGATAGATTTTATTGTATTCAACAAGTAAATATGAGTTGAGTGATTTATGACTTCTCTCATATTGTTAGAACATATGTGTTTCACATGTTAGGAACATATGTCACTATTTTATGTAATTGACTAATGTTTTGACAAAATGCACTTTACTTGTATTTGGGTAGATCTAGGATGTGTTTAATACTTCAAGAAACCTTGTTCCAAGATCAAGTGTTAAAGCCATGCAAGTCTATCCAAGTTTCAAGCTAAGAAAGTGTTTGTCATTAAAGCTCGACAGCTATCTCGACAGCTAGCATCTATCGAGATTTAAGAGTTGTTCTAGCCCCGTGGCTCGACAGCAGCTCGACAGATTACTATCTGTCGAGATTTAAGAAAAACAGATTTTTCTGTTCTATTTTCTTCCAATCCGTGATTATGTGTTTGGACTTTCTTTTCTCATAACCCTAGACATATAAAAAGATTATTTTAAGGGCCGTCAAAAGTGACATAAGTTGCACAAGTGTTGAGCAAAGTTTGTTCATGCAAATTGTGACTAGAGACAGAATTTGCTCTAGTTCATCTCTCTGGTGAAGCTGTTGTGTTTGTGCACTGTAGGGTTTTGTAACCAAGCATCTTTTTGATCTTTATCGTCTGGATGAACTGAAAAACTTTGTAGCCAACAACCTTCTCAAGTTGGTGATTGAAGTCGCGTACTAGGATCCGCGCAATTGGTTAGTCACGTACTGGGAGCCGTGCATTACAAGGAGAGATTGTCACTACAGAACAAGTCTAATTGGGTATTGGGGTAAGGGTTCAACTGTAGGTTGGTAGAAGGTACTGGGATTCCTTTACTTGTAACTACTTGTTTTGATAATAGTGGATTCTCGGGAATGGTGACCTTAGAATCACCCGGTGGGGTTTTTGCCGTGTAGGTTTTCCCCATTCGTAAACAAATCACCGTGTCAATTTAATTTCTGCTGCATACTTAGTTTAATTGGTGATTTGTTTGTGCTACCACGTACATTTTCTTGTGGGAGGTCATAAATGTTCATTTCTATAATTGAGATATTTCACTTGACATAGTACTAGTTATGTATAACTTGATTGAATTGATCATTGAAGCTTCACTCTAGACTAAGGACTATTCCACATTTGATACACATATACAACACACATGCCTAATGTTCAATGAATGCTTTATTCATTTGTTCGATTGTACTTGTTTAAATGTGATGTATGTGTGCTCAACTATATATGGATCAATCCAAAAAGATTTTTGATCATTTTATATGTATTTGGAAGTGATTTTTATCACTCTTTGTGTTCATGTTTAGTGCTTATTTTGTTTTTCATTGTTTAAACATGTTTTGTGTTGAAAAATAGGTGTCAGAGTTTTTCATGACACACTCGCGACTCACAAAAATTTTCGCGACTCATCTCGCGACTCGCCAGTTGCGAAATTCGCAAGTCGCAAGTTCATCCAGAAGCTTTCGTGACTCACTCGCAAGTCGCAAAACGCCCAAAAACAGCTTTTTAAAGTGTTTTTCTTGGGAAACCTGTTTTAAACCTCTTCCATCCTCTCTTAAACCCTTCTTTCAATATTTTTACATCAAAACCCAATCAATTTAAATGATTTTTCATTCCATTAACATCTCTAAGGTAATTTTAAACTTTTTTCATTGATTTGGTTCCTTAGATTATGTTTTGGAGTGTTTTGTGCTCTTGGTTGGGATTTTCATCGTAAGGGTTGGGAAAACTTATTTTTTATCAAATTGTTGTATGGGATTGGTTTCTTTTGATGATTTTCTTTGGATGTTGGCCCCTTGTGGCAAAAAGAACATGTATTAAGGGTGGATTTCATGATGTTCATGCATTGTTTCACATTGTTGTTCATAGTGTGCACACTACGTGTTTGATAAAATGCCTCTTAGGCAGTTTCTCACTTGTTTGGAATCCGATGAGTACCAAACATTGGGGTTTCTCATGTTTCCTCATTTGGAACATGTTTGGTTCATTGGTTGTGTATTTAACACACTTTGCCCCACATGTGAATTTTCAATGTTTTGGTCATGCATTGCACATAGCCACCTCTTGTACACACCTTTGCTACCCTTGTCATGTATTGGTCTATACCTTGTTTCTTCATCCTAGCATGTCATATTTACCTTATGTTTTGTAGCATTTTTTTTGTCTTTTGTTTGAGCTTCATTTCTCATTCATCTTGCACCCCTCATACATCATTCTCGTTGTTCATACCTTAATCTCTTGCCCATTTTTCTCCTTGACCCCTTTGTCTATTCGTGTTAAAAAGGGGGAGAGTATACTCTAGAGTAGTATACCGGAGAGTTTTGTCATTTCTATATGACTCTTGTGCACATTCTTAGGGGGAGAAATTCTATTTCTTGTGCACATTTGTAGGGGGAGAGATATTCCATAGGGGAGATGCATATACCAATGGGGAGAAGACATTGTGTTAATAAGAAAACTTTGTTTTGTTTGTGTTTCTTTATGTTTGTTTTCTTGTTTGCTTTATGGTACTTTGAGTTATATTTAATATCTATGCTTTATTGTTCTCATTGCATCGTGTTTGTATGTTGGGCATGCATACATCTTTTTGCTATTGTGCTTTATTGGTTGCATGTTCGGATGATCATTTGCTTTGCTATATGATCATTGTAGTCATTTCCATATGACTGTCATGTGTTTGATCAAGTTGCTTATATGTTTCACAACATGTTTACTTGATCACTTTTTACTTGTTACATTATACTTTTCCTTTTATTACTTGCTTTACCTTGAGGATCTAATGTGTTTTGTGCAAGTGTTTCAGGTTACAGGTATATATGTTCTAAGTGCATCACAGCTTCTCATCATTTTGAGGGGAAGAAACTTTAAGCACTTTTAGTTTATATTGTGCATTTTCTTTAGTACATCACTCTTGTGCCCTTGTTGGATTTTTATCCTTGATGCAATTACTTTAGGTTTTTATATCGGTTAAGTGTTGGACATGCAAATGATACTTTGCATTGAGCTTATTAGCTTGCATGTCCGGATGTTCATTCCTTGTGTGAATGTTCATTGTAATCACTATTTATAGTGATTGTTCTTGTTTGGTCAAGTCATGCTTTATTGCTTTAATCTATACTACTTGATCGTATTGTGCTTGCTCCATATGCATTTCAAGATTTTTGCTTACAATGATCGTCTTGTGTTGTTGTTTTCAGGAAATACTTGTTCGTATGGTTCAAGAGTTTCACAGTTTCTAGAATTAGGATGTGAGTGAGTTTTGGCAACTGTTCCCAACTCACATGTTAAGTCTAGAGTCTGTTTTAGGGTTTTGTCACGGAATAGCCAAAGGGGGAGATTGTAAGGTTGAATTTATTCAATCATGTATTGGCTTTATTCCGTGCCAAATTTTCTTGTAATTTAGCAATTAGATACCCTGTATTTAGGTGGGAATTATGTAAGGGTAGTGTGTGAAACAGTGTGAAGAAATCTCAAGAAGTGTGCACTCAAGAAGAGCCTCACGACTAGATCTCGCGACTAGCAAGTCACCAGAATGGCACACGTGTGAAGCATGCAAGGGGAGCTGAAGGGTCACGCCAGCTGTAGCACTACAAGACCAAACTTCTAGTCTGGCCAGGCAATTAGCTCGCAACTCAAACTCACAACTCGTTCCAGTCGTGAGGTCAAGTCGACAGAATGCCCTGTTTGGTTGTAACTGACTCTTTGCATTCCTTATACACCCTACTATAAATACCTTTATACCCAGAAATGTAAAGACATTCCAGAGAGAATTTTAAGAGAGAAACCCTAGAGAAAAACAAGATTGACTCATCCACAATCTTCATCCTTTGATTCTCTAAATTCCTCTACTCTCACCCTCTCCATTGACATATCCTTGAGAGGTACATTTAGCCAAATCCTATCTCACCATACCCATATCAGTGAGGAGGTATTTTGGTGCTTGGGAAGCAGTTCAGAAGGGACCAATTCATTTTGGTTGATGCAATGGGCGATTGCGGGATTCGGTAAGTTAGAGAAGACAAGGTTCGGCGTAACCCTGTTGGAGCAAGAAGCTTGGAAGGCTTAGGTGCACTGGGTAGATTAGGCTTGGAGGGTCTTCTGCTATTCATGTATCCTAACTTCATTCTCTAGTGGATTATTGATCGCTTGGAGGGCGGCGGAGAGGTTTTTCGCCGAGTACTTCGGTTCCTCTTTGATAACACATCGCAGTGTTATCTTTGTGTTTGCATCTCTCTTCCTTTACTCTTTACCTTTTAATTACTGCTGTGATTGTATTTAATTATGATTTAAAGAGTGTTACCAATTTGGTTATAGCTTATATTTCATATTCCGCACATATATTGTTTGATTATAAGCTTGTGTTGGTATTTTTGTATTTGGGAGTCTAAACGTTCATATGTGTTTTACACACTATTTGAACTTTCAAAGTGCTATGTTAAATTTGGAGACTCTTGCTGTAAATGGTTGGTGACTCGATCTTGCTATGTTCAATGAGACCTTAATTAATCCTATTGGAGGTGGGTCGCTTGAGGTTTGTTAGCCTTTGGCGTGGTAAGCCTAGACTCGATGTTAAGGTCCTTATTCTTGATAAGATTGTGACTTTGTGTCTCAGAGTTTTGTAATATATTCATGTATTATGTGGAGGAACATGACTTTTAGTTATTGTTAGTAAATGTGTTATAGAGCTCTGACTTGTAATGTGGAGATTTTAGTATGGTTATATATTCTTATCTTGTGGAAAAGAAAGGAAAATAAAGATCTCCTATAGTTTGATTTGCCAAAAAGGAAAAATCTACAGGTATCCTTGGGATGTATTTCTCATACTTTGGACCCTTTTGGATTTGGGGTGTGACACTTGGGCTCGGTTTGTTTATTAAACAAGCCTAAAACTAAGGCTCAAGTTTGGTTTATTTATAAACAAACAAACATAAATGAGTTTTTTATCGAGCCAAGATGGAATTGTTCATGATTGGCTTGGTTTATTTATAGCATTAAAAATTGCCATTGTGAAGCTCTTAATTCATGGACCAGTATAATATTTGTATGATATGCATTGCTCATCTTTGACCTGTCCAATGGAGAGGTCAGGATCTCAGCCTCATCCTTTTATCATTGTTACTTGTTTCATATGGAATTTTAATGCAAGTTGATTACCAGTAGTTGGGTGTTAGTATTGTATAATTTATTTTTATTGCATTGAGATTAGGTTGAGTTCGAGATTGAAAGTTGAAAAACTTTCAATATTAACCGTACGTGGAATAAATTAAATGAGAAAAAGTTAAAAAGTAATTGATTATTATAATTGATGCTGTCTTTGTAATGCAGGTATGTTCTTGTTTCCGAATGCACTGATCTTTGTGTTTGACTTGAAGTGAATAAATATTATTATAATTGATTTAGGAATAGACAATGGAACGCTTCAGGGATTAACATCCCCTTGGCCAGTCATCAGATCATGATCAAGATCATGTTCATGTTCAAGTGTCCCTGCCCAGGAAAAGACTGATGTAAGTAACACACTCACAAATATAAGCTATATGGAGTCTACTCTTTCAGATCACAGGTGTGCTCTTTATTATGCCTCCCGCATTAACATGCCTCAAACAAAAGAATTTTTGTTGTGATGTTTTGTTTCTGGGCATCTTCTCGATCAAAGACCCTTAAGACTGAATTTTATTTCACGAGGTTATTATTAAATGTGATTCCTGACCAGTTGCCCTGGCACACACTGTTAGACTCTCTCCAATTCCATGGCCTAAAAGGCTAAAACCATTATAATTCATTCACTTCCTCTCACACTTCAACTCTTGCCTTTTCATAAACACAGTTCCGAATGGAAGATTCAACACCACTTCTCTCCCAATCCAACTCAGTCAACTCAGAAAGCACCGACCCTCCACCTCCAGAAAAACACCATTCATCTCTTGATTCCACCATTGAAAGGTATATAGGAGATTTTGGATGGGCCCAATTCCTCCAAGCACTACTTGTATCAAGTGCATGGATATTTGATGCACAACAGACATTCATTACTGTCTTCACTGATGCAAACCCAACATGGCACTGTACTTCTGATCAACATGATTGTAACTCAGTCTCCAACATTTGCAATCTTCCGAATAATTCATGGGCATGGGATTTTGTTGAGAAAAATTCTATATAACTGTGAATAAATTTCAACAAGCACAGTGGAAGCACAACCATACAAGAACACAAAGATTTACGGGAAAACTCTTTCTCCTTGAAGGGAAAAACCACGGGACGAATTCCGAATAATTTTACTATGATAGGCCAAGAATGTATTGACCCCTTATGTTAAATTAACCAATTAATTTAGCCAAGTGAATTAATTAAGTTAATTAACATGCAAAGCGCGTGATAGTACAAACAAATCACCAATTAACTAAAGTGCAGCGGAAATTAAATTGACACGGTGATTTGTTTACGAATGGGGAAAACCTACACGGCAAAAACTCCACCGAGTGATTTTAAGGTCACCACTCCCGAGAATCCACTATTATCAAAAAAAGCGGTTACAAGTAAAAGAATCCCAGTACCTTATACCAACCTACAGTTGAACCCTTACCCCAATACCCAATTGGACTTGTTCTGTAGTGACAATCTCTCCTTTCAATGCACGTCTCCCAGTACGTGACTAACCAATAGATGCGCGGATCCAAGTATGCGACTTAATCACCAACTTGAGAAGGATGTTGGCTGCAAAGTTGTTCAGTTCATCACACGATGAAGATCAAGAAGCTCCTTGGTCATAAAACCCTACGGTGTATAAACACAGTAGCTTCTTCAAGAGAAAGATGAGCTATGGCAAATTCTGTCTCTGGTCACAATTTGCATGAACAAAACTTTGCTTCACACTTGCACAACTGTGCAATCTCTGACGACCCTTAAAATAATCCTTATATATGTTTAGGGTTGTGAGAAAAGAAGGCCTAAACACATACTTACGGATTGGATGAAAATCAGCTCTGAAAAACAGAGTTTCATAAACCTCGATAGATAGCCATCTATCGAGCTAGCTGTCGAGTAACGGGCTGAAACAGCTTTTAAATCTTGATAGATGCTAGCTGTCGAGATAGTTGTTGAACTTTAAAATCTAGTACTTCTTCACTTGTTTCTTGGACAGACTTGCATGGCTTTAACACTTGAACTTGAAACCTTGTTGCTTGAAGTATTAAACTCATCCTAGATCTACCCAATTACAAGCAAAATGCGTTTTGTCAAAAGATTAGCCAATTACATAAAATATTGACATATGTTCCTAACATGATTCACATATGTCCTAACATATTATATTAAATAGAGATTACAACACTTAAAGATACAACCTGAGCGAAAAAAACTTTCTTTTTCTTTTCACTCACTGCTCTCTTCCTCACTGTATATCTCTCACAATTTTCTCTTGCTCTCTATATTTTTCTTCTCTTCCACTCACGCAATTCTCCAAAACTGCACTGTCCTCAGTCTGACTCATTGGGACTTTCTTCTCTCTTCTCTTCTCTTACACCAAATGGCCGAATGGCCTTTCCTTTGATTTCTTCCATTTTTTCTTCTTTTCTTCCTTCCACACTTTTCACTTCAAGTCACAATAAATACAAGCCAACTTGCCTTGACTTTTGTATATAAAGATGACTTCAATTCTTCTCATTGGAAAGCTTCTCCAGCAAGTTCAATTTGCTTTGCTGACTTCATGGCAAATTTTCAACAAGCTCATTTAATGAGCTAAGAAAAAGTGTGGCCTGGACCCACATGGTGCAATGCACACCCAACTGATTTGCCTGCCTATACATTAATCATATCTGAATGGAACTTAAGTGTTCTATTTCCATTATCACTGGCTTGCCTGCATCTTTTTTCTTCGTGGGTGAAATTGTTCTTGCAACACTGGCTGATTCCTCACTTGGTCGCAAAAACATGCTCTTTCTCTCATGCCTAACTATGTCTTTATTGATAGGCCAAAAACGAATTGACTTCTTGTGATGAATTGATTAATTAGCCAAATTTATTAATTAATCAAATTAACATGCAAACGCGTGGTAGCATAAATAAATCACCAATAAACTAACTATGCAGCGGAAAATAAATTAACATGGTGATTTGTTTACGAATATGGAAAACTTACATGACAAAAACTCCACCGGGTGAATTTAAGGTCACCACTCCCGAAATTCCACTATTATCACAACAAGCGGTTACAAGTAAAAAAATCCTAGTACCTTATACCAACCTACAGTTGAACCCTTATCCCAATACCCAATTGGACTTGTTCTGTAGTGACAATTTCTCCTTTTGATGCACGGCTCCCAATACGTGACTAACCAATTGCGCGGATCCCAGTACGTGACTTCAATCACCAACTAGAGAAGGTTGTTGGCTGCAAAGTTCTTCAGTTCATCCGGACGATGAAGATGCTTAGTTACAAAACCCTATGGTGTACAAACACAGCAACTTCTTCACAACAGATGAACTAAGGCAAATTCTGTCTCCGGTCAAAATTTGCTTGAACAAACTTTGCTCAACACTTGTGGAACTTGTGTCTCCTTTGACGGCCCTTAAAACAATCTTTTTATATGTCTAGGGTTGTGAGAAAAGAAGACTCAAACACATAATCACAGATTGGAGTCAAAACAAATCTGAAATTCTGTTTTTCATAAACCTCGACAGATGCCTATCTGTCGAGCTGCTGTTGAGCAGCTATCAAGCCATGGGGCTGGAACAGCTTCTTAAACTCGATAGATGCTAGCTGTTGAGCTAGCTGTCGAGGTTTAATGACAGACACTTTTCAGCTTGAATCTTGGATAGACTTGCATGGCTTTAACACTTGATTTGAAACAAGGTTTCTTGAAGTATTAAACACATCCTAGATCTACCCAAATACAAGTAAAGTGCGTTTTTTCAAAGGATTAGCCAATTACATAAAGTAGTGATATATGTTTCTAACAAGTGAATCACATATGTCCTAACAATCTCCTCCTTTAGCAATCCGTGACAAAACCACAAAAAATAAATGAACATATGAGAGAAGTCATAAATCACTCAACTCATATTCACTTGTCGAATACAATAAAATCTATCATAACACAAACTCTTGAAAAACTTTACAAGAAGAGAGTTTATGGTAAGTAGATTTTGACAACCTGTATTTCTGAAACATTTTAAACAAAACTCATCAAGGAATCTTAGTGTGAAACAGAAATAATAGATTGCATACAAGTAATAAGAAGCATGTGCATAAAGAGAGAAAAGAAACAACACATGTAAGGGTAGGTGAAGAAACATACATCAACATATAAAGAAAATAAGTACAATGTATGTCAATAATGGTCACAAGACCTAAGGTACAAGAATAAATGTATCTAAAAAGGAGAAAAGAAAAAGATACAAATAATCCTCACTACATCCTTCAGATATCAACACTCCCCCTAACAAAATGGTCCTATACTAACTCTCCCCTTAAGAATGACTACTCTCATATCCAAAATCTAAAACTACTTCTCCTTTTTGTCACGAGTGACAAAGGGTAAGAGTGTCAAGTAGACATCTCATCGGTAGAGCTAGCATCTCCATCATCATCATCCTCATCCTCAGAATCAGAAGTCACAAAAGGAGGTGAAGGAGAAGCCTCAAGTGCGAAGCCACCCATGGTCTCCTGCCGTCGTGCAATAGGACCGACACAAACGTTCACCTGATATAGCTCGGTAGAGAGTGTATCAAGGCGAGCATCCATGCGCTGAAGCTGCGATATGATGTCTCCGAGTGACACATCGCTCGTAGAAGAGGAGGGAGCAGATGTGGATGGAGCAGATCGGGATGGAGCCGAACGGGAGGGAGGAGCTGCTGACCCAGACTGCCTCGACCTAAACTGCGCCTCACTACGTTTAACGGTAGCGGCGTCTATGGCACACATGAAAGTGAAATGGTCGGACGCTGGAAAGGGAACAGAAAAATGGCGTAAGATCCTCGTGATAGTTGAAGGAAAGATGAGCTTATCACGAGACGCCAAATCCCTATGGACATCTATGATAGAAAGAATGAAATGAGAAAAAAAATCTATAGTAAGATGCTCAAGAAGGGACAACAAAAATCGAGCACGAGGCTCTGTGATAGAGTTATAATGAGAAAGAGGGTGAAGAACAAATGTCATAACCATGTTAAAAAACCGAGGATCTTTTGCAAAGTCCATATAGTAAGTGAACTAACGCTCACCCCAAACAGAAGGGCAGTCACAAAAAGCGGATTTAAGCTCATCCTTGGACACAGTCCTCAGACGCTTACAACCAGGGTAGTCAGGGAACACTACCCTAGGGACATAGAGCACATCCGCAACAAGCTGTAGTGTGACAGCAATGCGCGTACCTCGAACGTGAGTATGAAAGAGAGGTATTGAAGAATCAAATCCACGCATGTTGAAGTAAAACTCCTGAATCAGCACGGATGGACATGTGACCGGGACGTCACACAGTGACTCTCAACCCCAATTGTGAATGACATCGGGTAGGTCAGTGTCGGCAAAGTCTGCTAAAATGACTCGGCGTTCCGAATGAATGCCTCGTCGAGAAAAGTTCTCCGAGAAAGCCTTTCGGGCATCCTCATCACGGAACCAAATATGAGAAGGAGTAGGATTAGAAGACGATGCCCCAGAATGAAGAGGGTTCTGGGACGGAGTAAATTTACGTTTTGGTGCCATAAACACGACTAACGTAAACAGAAAAGAGAGGGAGAAAGAGACAATCAGAAAAGTCCCAACACATTTCAAATATAATAAGTATATTGAAAAGAGAGTACGTATGCATGGGGAATGCATGAACATGTAACATGCAATAGAAAAAGCATCATGGGCTCAACCCAATCCAATCCTACCAGCACACAATCAATTTGCACACATCTAAATGCATGATAATACTGTTATAATGCTTATTAGATGCAATGCATGAAGTTTGAAGATCACATAAGCAAAAACCCATCCCAAAATTTCGACAAAAACTCATCAATTTTGAAAAACCCCAAAATTTTTCAAAAACCCCAAAACCTAGGTTTCAAAACATGAAAATGCATGTAAATGAGAGATTCAAAGTTTACCAAGTGAAGAAAAACTTGTAAAAGCTTGAAGAAACCTTGAGGAAGAAGTTTGGAGTGAGTGGGAAAGGTTTGGGAGGAGAGAACACAAAGCTATCAAGAGAGAGATCGAGAGAAATGAGAATCGGATCGCGTTGGACCTTTAAATAGAAGGTTAGTAAATCTCGACAGATAAAGGTGTCGAGAGGTGCTGAGACATCTGTTGAGCCAGGTGTTAAGAATTAAAGCGTCGACAGATGCAGGTGTCGAGAATCTGTCGAGGATCCAGGAACTTTCTCGATCGATCCACCAGCTGTTGAGAAGCTATCAAGGATCCAGGAACTTTCTCGATCGATCCATCAGCTGTCGAGACAGCTATTGAGATTGCGATAAGAAACAGCTTAAGATCTCGACAGATAGCCAGGTGTCAAGGAGGTGTCGAGATTGCTGAAAAACTGTTTTTCAAGAAGGGAAAAACACAGATATGAATGCAATCAAGCTAGCAACACAACCAAGGATCTAATCAACATATTAGACTCTCAAAATCATATCTCAACAGCAATTTTAAGCACATAGATCCCAAAAACACACATACACACTAAACAAGTCTAACCAATTTTATATTTAAAAAACAAGTCAAGACAGTTTAGTAAGCATACATTAACACATGTAAAACCTTGTGATGGCCAAATCACATTGTACCTGCACATGCATCAAGAGTAGCAAAGAATATTGCGTGCTGTGTGTGAAAAACATCACAAGATTGCATAAGTGTATACATGTTATGACGATTTGAGATATGAGAAAATCACTTTAACTCTCACACAATCATAACTGTTTTATGGGGACTATCACCTTTAAGGTACATCCTATAACTCCCACATCTCCTAGAAAACACGCTTGCAATCATATTTAAAAGCATTTTGATTCTTTTTGCTTTTTATTTTCTTTGCATATTTTTCTTTTAAGCAAATCATGCATGTGCATATAAGAAATAGAAAAGAAATACCCAATTATGTTAAGCATTTGACATTCCAATTTTGCTATGCCGAAGCACACAGATGTCATTTATGATTGGCGGGCAACAGTGGTGAGATGGTTATTTATGTCTTTCTCTTAGGATTTTCTAGTCCTTCCCGTCAAAAAGAATGATACGAGTGTTAAGTACAAGAGATCACTTAATCTTACTTATCACAAACATGAGCCACAAATCTCACTTGCTTTGTTTTGCATAGAAATGCTCATCTAAGCTACAAGAGATACAAAGTTTAGAAAACTCTGTTTCAATGGCCATCCAAGGTACACAAGTACCAATGTACACAAAACATGCACTGTTTTTGTATTTTCTGATTTTTCAATTTTTATTTTATTTTATTTTTATTTCAAAAACAAAATAACTAAAACTGAAAATAAACAAAATAAAGCATAAAACTAGACTGACTCAAAACAGTAAAGCAAAACACACAAGTTATGCAAACAAAAACAAGAAGGGAGAGAAGAAAGTGATAGAATCACTTGGAGCCATTTTCCTTCCACACCTTGGAAGAACCTTTCATTTGAGTGATGGGGAAGAATTGAAACCGTTCAAGTTCGAAAAGAACATGAGGGCTTTGAGAAGATCTCTAAGGGGAGCAAGAGAGGATTGAAGCTGATTCTGGCTTCCAGATGCTATCATACCGTTACTCTGTTGAGTGGCTAACCACTTATAGCAATTTGGTCAAGTATGACCGGCAGCTCCACAATGATGACAGAGATGCTGCTTCTTCTGTTTAGGCTTTTGAGAGTTAGCCTTCTTAGCTCTAGGGTTTTTAGTCTCATTCTTAGCAAGTTTAGGGGGTGCTCCTAAGATAGACTTACCCTTATCTATGTTCTCACTAACTAAATCATTTTTAACTTCATTAGTTTCAACATTATTAGCAGGAGGAACAAAAACAGTAGTACTAGTAAAAGCAATATTAGAGGAAGAGAGATCATACCCTAAACCTGTTCGATCAGAAGCAGATTTCTGAAGATTGAGCATCTCATCAAGCTTTGCACTTGATGTCCTCTCCAATTGAGCTCTGACTTGAAACAGCTCCGCTTCAAGCTTCTTGGTCTTCTCAGCCAAGAACTTCTTCTCGAACCTCAGTACTCCAATAGTCTAATTAGCCTTATCAAACTTTGTGGAAAGCTCTTCACGATCAAGTTCCATATCACTGAGCTTCTTGGTGGCCAGCCTATAAAGTTTCTCGTGCTTCTCAAAAAGCTTGTACAGTTTCTCATAGGCTATATGGATATCATCTTGATCATCCATCTTCTAAAACTTAGAATCCACCAATTACTCTTCTTCTTCCACATCTTCAACAATCCCCTCAGTAGGATTGACAATGGCAGTGAAGGCATTTAGGATTCCGTCATCCTCATTGTCGGAATCATCTTCAAGCTCGGTGTCGCTCAATGTAGTAGCAAGTGCCTTGCTCTTCCCAATGGTCTTGAGATATGTGGGGGTAACTTTTTGAGATGCTAAATACTATATTTTATAGCATTCTTAATTAGAATGCTCGAAGAGCATTCTTAATTAGAATGCTCTAAGAGCATTCTTAGAGCATCCGTAGCAAGTGTGCCATATGCCAATTTTTTGGCATTTGGCACACCAAACCCCAAAATATGAGCCTCATGAGGTGTGCCATATGCCAAAAATTTTGGCACACCGCCACAGTACCGTCTCAAATATGAGACAGTACGGACAACAATTGTAAAATTAAATATTATTATTTTATTGTGTTTTTCTCTCTCCTCTTCCACATATATCTCTCTCTCCGTCTTCTCTCTCTGTCACTCTCAGACTCTTATCTCATTTCTTCTCTCTCTGTCACTCTCTATCTCTTCCCTCTCCTCCCTGCTCAGGAAAGTTGCTCAAGATCACTCTCCAGTCCTCGCCGCGATCTCGCTAGTCCTCACCGCTGATCTCGTCGCCTCATTCTCCAGCCCTCACCGCCGACCTTCAGATCTCTCTTAATCGGGTTGTGGGTGTAAGATTTGGGATGGATTTTGATATGGGTTTTGGGTCGACGTTTTGGATCGGCGTTGTGTAGGTTGTGGGTCGAGGTTTTAGGTCGGTTGGGCTAGGGTTTTAGGCCAATCATTGGTTGAGTTTGGGTCGGCATTTTATTCTCTGGTTTGTTGGTTGGTTGAGTTTTTTTTTTTTTTTTTTTTGAGGTTTTTGGATTTGGAATTTGTTGGAGGTTTTTCTGGTTGTGTGTTTTTTTTTTTTTTTTTTTAAGGTGGCGTTGGTGGATGTAGGTTTGTGCTGGTGGTGGCTGTCGGTGTTGTTGCGGCAGTGGATATTGGTGGCCGGTGGTTGTGACGTTGATGTTGTTGCTGTTATTGATGATAATGGAGAGGAGATAATATATTATTTTAATGTGTAATAAATATTATTTTAATGTATAGAATTGAATGATAAAACATCTTATGAATGTGATATTGTAAAATGATGTGGTAAAATAATAAAGTAGACTTTTGATGTGTCAAAATGACATTTTTTATGAAACACTCGCTACGGATGCTTTAATAAACTAACAAAAAAAACTGCCAATTTGGTAGTGTGTGAACATAAAACCTGGATTCAGCCCATGAAAAATAGAAGTTAGAGGCACCTTGGGAAATGAGCACAACAATGAATAATAAATATGACCCAAGATACCTTTGATCTACTGGATTCTATTGATGTAAAGTATGTTTCCATCTCACAATTGGGTTAGAAGATTATGTAATACTCTAGCGTAGCTCACAATTGTTGTAAAAGTGGGCTCTTTCTTTCTAAAGATTTTTTTGGGTCCATTTCTCCCGTTTGTTTTTATGGGGAGAATGTTGCTGCTTGCTGGCCAATATGATGATACTTTCTCTGTCGTTTGTTTTATTCTTGGCAGTTTCGATGATAATCCCCCGTCGGCTAAAAAATTTTGGAGCATTAATTATTAATAATCTTTTCAGTCAAGCGGTGTTTTTCACTTTTTTTTTTCTTTAATAAAAAAAAGTTAACCTTAATTCATCATAGAAACATGATTTATGACATTAAATAATAAATATCACACTATTAAAAAAATTTATTTTTAAAAAACCATCATAAGAGATTCAATAGCGTGCCAAGTGTCATGAATCATCAAAGAAAAACATGGCAGTTCATGCTACTATAATTACAAGGCCTCCATGTGATAAGATATTCCCTGTAAAAAATATAGGAGATTAATAACCGTTAATTTAGTTGTTTACTTTATCTTTTTGAGAAATTTTTAGTTGTTTACTTATACATATATTATGAGTTTATTTATTTATCTTATAATTCAATAGTTACAAGAGAGAAGGGAAGACTTGAACCATAGATGTGCCAACTAATTAACTTACAAGGCTTTTAGCACATATATTATGAGTTTAGGTAGTGGAAGAATCCGGATTTTACTTTAGGAGAAACAAATTTTATATACACATGTATGCACAGATACTTGGATTTTACTTTATATTTAGTTTTTTTGTTAAGTATTTTTTTGCATGAAGAAGCCATTTTTTAAGGAAAAATTCAACTTATGAGTGAAAAAATTTATATTAGTAAAATAGACACCAAGTAAAACTTGTGTAAATTTATGTCATCATTGATAGGATTCTTTTGTTTCACAATTGGGTTCTTATCACTACCAGCTATAGCTTATTTGAATAGAGTTTCATCTTGGAGATCTCTTTATTTGTGGACTTCTATCCCAGGAATCTTGTATTCTATGTTAGTTCACTTCTTTGTTTGTGAATCACCCAGATGGCTATTTCTGCATGGACGTAAAGAAGAAGCGGTGGTCACGTTAAGAAGAATCGCACCACCTAGCCATAGTAGTTGTTTAACTTGGAGCTTCTTTGAGGTTTCGTTTGAGCAAGAAACATGGAATAATGGGAATGTTTACTCGACTATTAAGATGTTGGTGCAGAAAAATGGGCTTTTCAAAGGTTGTTACTAGTAATGGTGATAGCTTTCGGGATTGGAATGGTATACTATGGCAAGCCATTAGGCCTGGGAAACTTGTCATTCAATCTCTACTTGAGTGTCACTTTCAATGCCTTAGCTGAGTACCATCTTCTTTGTTCACTATCTTGCTTATCAGTAAGTTGAATAGAAAAATTTCAATGCTTGCTTTCACAATGATTAGTGGGATTTTTAGTGTCATGTGTGCTTTGAAAGGCCAGGTATGGACAAGATTCCAAATTGGACTTGAGCTAATATCTTTCTTCAGTGCTTGTACTGCTTGCAATATATTACTCATCTTCACAATAGAGTTGTTTCCTACTTGTGTGAGGAACTCTGCTACTTCGATGGTGAGGCAAGCAATTGTGTTTGGTGGTGTTTTTAGTCCGATGCTACTGGCGGCTGAGAGCAAAGATGGAATTTCATCCTACGTGGTGTTTGGGTTGGTGATAGGGTGTTGTGGGCTATTTGCAGTATGTTTGCAGAGACAAGGGGTAGAGCACTTTTTGATACAATGGATGAGGAAGAACACAAAGAAAAGCAGCCTGTAATGTCTTGGCTTAATTAATTAGCTTTTGGTTTGCTCAAATCATGTGAAAATAATTGTAGGTTGTGTGCTTGGTGTTTTTAGTTTAGTTTAGTTTTTAAAATTTTA
This sequence comes from Notholithocarpus densiflorus, assembly GCA_030021035.2. Classification (NCBI taxonomy): domain Eukaryota; kingdom Viridiplantae; phylum Streptophyta; class Magnoliopsida; order Fagales; family Fagaceae; genus Notholithocarpus; species Notholithocarpus densiflorus. The sequence goes on from JARYZH020000837.1 coordinate 25,653, forward strand.
TTTCTTTTTAAGTGTAAGTGGATTCACCCTGATTTTAATCATACAAAATGGGGTGGGATCCCTCCTCTCAATTTTCAATTTTACTTCAAAAGAAAGAGAATTATAATTTGAGGTTAAGATTTTCTGTTCAATATATAACAATATAGAAATTGTCAAATCATTCAAAATTTTAATTGATATAATACACTTTTGGATTTGTTATATCTAATCTGAACTATATAAGAAATGAATCCATAAAAATTATCATTTTCCTTCTCTTCAGTGGCTTATTGATTTAAAAATAAGATAGAAAATGACTTTAAACAAATAAGTTGATTTTTAGGATATAAATCAATTTATATTCTTGTAGTTATTTTCTGCCTCTTCCTATAAGTAAAAAAGTTATAAAAATACTATTAACTCACAAATTATACATTCCTCTTCTATTTTCTGTTTTACCAATTATAATTTGTCATGTATTTATTTGACTTTTCTTATAAAACAGCTAAGGTTTAGAATGGAAAAATATCAAACACGTGGTAAGTTGTGATTGGTGAAAAATGAAGTGAAATACAATATACATACATACATACATACATATATATATATATATAAAGGATTTGTATTCATTTAAGTGTAGTGCTTAAGGGTTTTGTTAATTACATGACTCACATTTATTAGTTTGAAAAATCGGTGACATGTGTCCTATTGAGGAATGTATAATTTCTCAAACAAGCGAGAAATCAAACAAGTTATTAAAAAATATTAAACAAGTTATTGAGGAATGTGTCCTATTGAGGAATGTATAATTTCTCAAACAAGCGAGAAATCAAACAAGTTATTATGGGTTGGATCTGTTCTTTGAGATTTATGGGTTTTTTGAGTTCCTGGGTTTTTTGTGTTTTCGGGTTTGTTCTTTAAGATTTATCAGCTCTTTGAGATTTATATGTTTTTGTAAGTTTAATTATGATTTTTTACTTTTTTGGGCAACCAAACATGTTCTTTGGAGGAAAGAAAATGAAGAATTTGAACAGTAACACGGAAGAACACATAAACATGAACATGAATATGTTCTTGCAAAAAAAAAAAAAAAAAAAACTAATGACAAGAAAAAAAATTAATTCTTTTAAAATTATAAGTTCGTAATTTTGTTTTTATTTTGTAACCTAACATGGCTTTTTTTTTTGGCTGATATGGATATGACGTGAATGGGGCGTAGGATCAATTATTTATTTTTTTAATTGCAAAGCTTGCCAACAAAGCGCTTCATTTTCCATGTATGGATTTTTTATTAGTAAGTTGACGACAAAGACTAAAATAGACATGTTTTTTTCATTTTCAAGGATTTAGATAGACGCAACTAAAAAGTGAGAACTAAAACAAAAATCAGACTAAAATATAAGGACCAAAAGTACCTGTTAATAATTTTAAAATATAAGAAATCAAAATCACCTACCAACTCTCTCCCTTCTACTCTCGTTTCATTTAATTTGGGCTAATAACAAAACTATGGATCCCATAGTAACTTCATCCCTCCCAATAAGGCCACTTTCTTTTCTCTCATGTCAACGAAACTAAACTGATGGGTCCCACAAAAACTTCATGCTTTCCCTCCTTTTTCTTTCCTTCCAAGTAGCCTCAAAGAAAACATTACTTGTTTTGTTTCTTCTTTAGGCACTGTTTCAAAAAGCAATAGAATACTTGCTTTAGAAACACACACAGTTGTGTTAGGTAAAAACTAAGAGCATAGCATCCGGAGATGCGCAAAAAAAAAAAAACAAAAAACAAAAAAACAAAACCTATTTTATATGCTCAAATATTATTTTATCTATTTTATCAATCTATTTTATAACTCATCTTACATCCTAGTTTTTATTTTTACATACAACTCAATAAAATAATATAAACTACCTAATAAAATAATAAAAAGTACTATTTTCTCTTTCTTTTCCTCTCATTCACTTTTTCTCTTTACACACAACCACAAGATTAAAATAATATATATTTTTTACAACATATGAATATTAAGGTTGCATAAATGCAACCTTACTGTTCATAGGTTGCAAATTATTTTAAGTTTACAAACCCAAATAGAATGGATTTTAGGTGGTTTGAGTTGTAAAATAGCAACTGAGGGCATTTACACCCCAATGCTAATGCTCTAAGAAGTCTTTAAAGAGACAAAAATTATCTGATGAGAACAGTTTCATGAGATTTCTTTATTTTTTCTAATAAAAATTAGGAAGACTGAAACATCTCCAAAATGAAGGAACGGATGAAATTGCCAATGTGAAGCCCTTGAGACATGAAGACTAGTATAATATTTTTAATTATGCTATGCTCATCTTGATTTGTCCGAGGGAGAGGTCATAATCGCAGCCTCATTCTTATATCATTGTTACTTGTTTCATATGGTATTTTAGTGCAAGTTGACTACCATTGTTGGCGTGTTAGTAGTATAATGTATTGTTATTGGATAAATTTTATTAAAAAAAAAAAAAAACAAGTTGGGAAAAAAAATAAAATATCTTTAGGAAATGTGAGGTCTAAATAACCCTTTTACACCATACGTACACGTGCTCTGGGATAACATTTGCGGTGGGAGATGCTAGAAGAAATAAATGGTTGGACGCACGTGTCAATGATGCTTTCTTTATAATGCGGGGTTGATTATTAGGAATAGACAAAGGGAAGGTCCAGGGATAACCATCCCTTGGGCAGTCATTATGATCATGACTATCTTCATGTTCATCTTAATGTTTTTAGGAACGGAGTTAAAACTTAAAGTTAGGAGAGTGGCCTTATTTCTGGTTGTGTGTAGTGATTTCGGCTTCTGACTCTTGCTGTTTAGCCGCTTAGTTGCTTGCTGTTTAAAATTTTTTGAAGAGTCAGATTGTTTATTTTGGGTAAAATTAGTTGACTAAGCTTAAATTTTTATTTTTTATTTTTTATTTTATTTTTTTAAAGGTTTAGAAGGGGTAATTTTGTTTATTTTGGGTTTTGTATGTTTTGTTTTAGACTTGGTCTTTAAAATGAGGAAAATACTAGAAGTATAAACTTTGTTACAAATTATGATGTGAAGAGTTATTATTAGTAAGTAAAAAAATAATGTAAATAGTGGGCCCAAATGCGAATCAATAAGAATTTGTTACCTTAACAATTTATAAGAATGTTGTAAAAAAATTTGTGATTATAACAATACTATTAAAAGAGTTAATGATATTGCCAAGGAGATAAAATTGTAATTTTATACCCCAAAATCCAACCATGGCTTCGTCCATGCATGTTCTAGTGTCCCTGCCAAAGTTAAAGTCATGTACAATCATTCCAAGAAATGCTGATTTAACACTAACAAATATAAATAATATGAAGTCTAGATGTCAAATATAATCAATTTTGAGTTTACACGTCATCTACTCAATGTTTTGAAAACCGAACGGTTCAAGGAAACAAAAATGAGAGAAGTTCGAAGTATTTAAAATTGGACCGACATCAAATTATAATGATATTATAATTAATTAATTAATTAATTAAATTAAATTAAGACATTAAATATGTAAATATTAGCAAAATCGACCCAAAAAAAAATCCAAAGTTAGAGTCACAAAAATAAGTAATTTTGAGCCTGCACGTCACCTAATATATGTTGGGTGCACTGCACCATGGTCCAGCCCACTTGTAATAGACATGCTCATTTAATGAGCTTGTCTTTCATGTTTCTTAACTCTTTTTCGTTATGTACAAAAGTCAGCATGAGTTATTGGCGTTGGTTGGCTTTGGCGTTTTGGACACGCTGAGGAGAAGAAGAGAAAAGAAATTAAGGGGCTGATGCATTAAGGCCATTCGGCCAATGAGAGCTGAAGAAAGAGATTTTGGTTGAAGCTAAGAGCAATTACATCAGATGGTGGAAAGTCTTGCAAAATAGAAAAAGGTAGGTATTTTACACATTTTGGCCCAAAAAACACCCCACATCAGTGGGTGCAAAATTGTGCATTTATGCACAATTGCTACAGTAATCGTGCATATATGCACGATTATTGTAGCACTTGCATAAATATTTTAGTAATTTTTTCTCTCTCTTTGTCTCTATTGCTCTCACCTCACTCTCCCTCTCGCCTCACTCTCCGTGATCAACATCACACCACTGCCGCACGAAGAACTCGCCTGATCAACATCACACCACTACCGCCAATCAACATCAAACCACACGCCACCTGATCAAATCGCCGCTGATCACTCTCCCCTTACTCTCCGTTTCTCTCATTTGATCAAGATCAAACCATTGCCACCGATAAACTCGCTGATCAAGATCAAACCACTGCTGCACGAAGCCTGATCAAATTGTCGCCGGTCAACTCATTGATTTCTCGTTGTTTGATCAGTGGGTTTCGGGTTAGGTGGGTTTCTGATCTTGGGTTGGTTTGATCTTGAATGGTTTTCTGATCTTGGGTTGGTTTGATCTTGAGTGGTTCGCTGATCGGGTAGTGATGAGGATGGTGGTTGTGATGGGTTGACGGAGAAGACGAAGGAAAAAGATTCTCAAAAAAAAAAAAAAAAAAGTAAGGAGAAGACAGAGAGGCGGAGATAGAGATAAGGATTTTTGTGAAGAAGAAGGGGTAGTATTCAGAGGAAAAGGGAGGATTAGGTGGTAAATAATAAAGAAAAGTGAGGGAAAATATTATTTTTAATAAAAAAAGTGTGTACAATAGATAAACTGATGTGGGTGTTTTTGTAAAAGTATAGTGTAAAATAGAAAAATTAAATTTTTTTTTGTGTAAAATAGACGGAATCTTCTACACCGACTAATATAATTGCTCTAAAAGTCAAAGTGGACTTGCATTTATTGTGATTTGATTGTGATTTGATATGAAAAGTGTAGAAGGAAAAAAACAGAAGAAGGGGGTGAAAGAAATAAAAGGGAAAGGCCATTCGGCCATTTGGGGAAGTGTGAAAGAAGAGTGAAGTGCTAGAGAAAGTGAGGATTAAGTGCGGTCGTGAAGAACTGCGTGAGTGAGTGAGCAAGTAAAAAAGAATAAAAAAATAGAGAGATTAAGAAAAAATTGTGAGAGATACACAGTAAAGAAGAGAGTAGTAAGTAAAAAGAAAAAGAAAGTTTTTTTCTTTGCTTAAGTTGTATCTCTAAGTGTTGTAATCTTTATTTAATATATAGTAAAATTATTCAGAGTTTGTCTCGCGATTTTTTCCTTCAAGGTGAAATGATTTTTACGTAAATATTTATATTCTTGTATGGTTGTGGTTCCGCTATACTTGTTGAAACTTATTCAAGTTATATATAATTTTTCCCAACAATATATACTCTCATCAGATCACAGGTGTGCTCTTTAATTAGTATGCCTATCTCATTGAACATGCCTCAAACAAAAGAATTTTTAACCTTTTGAGGTATCAAGTTTAAACTCTGTGATTTTAACCTTTTATTAAAAATAAATAAATAAAACTAGATTCAAACTTGGTGTTCTATGTTCTTTGAATCTAGTGAATATCCACTCTTAAAGATCTTGTCATAATACATTAATGATATAATTTTTGTTGTAATGCTTTGTTTCTGTTCTCATAAATATCAACTTGATCAAAGACCCTAACGACAAAATTTTATTAAATGGCACAAGTACAGGAGAAATAAATGTAAAATGGTCAATAAAATCAGACATGCGCATCTCCAGCTATAGCTGCGTCATTATTCTAAGACTATTAGATCCAGCCAGAATTAAAAAACAGTAGTTCTTTTTATGAACAAATAAAATATTTTCATGAGGTTAATATTAAATGTGATATTTGACCTGGCACACACTGTTAGACTCTCCTAGCCTAAAACAACTATAAAATCCATTGTTATTCATTCACATTCCTCTCACACTACCAACTCTTGCCTTCTCATAAACATATTTGTAAATGGCAGATTCAACACCACTTCTCTCCCAACCCAACTCTGTCAAGTCAGAAAGCAGCTCTCCACCTTTAGAGAAACACCATCCATCTCTTGATTCCACCCTTGAAAGGTGTATAGGAGATTTTGGATGGGCCCAATTCCTCCAAGCACTACTTGTATCTAGTGCATGGATATTTGATGCACAACAAACATTCATTAGTGTCTTCACTGATGCACACCCAGCATGGCACTGTACTTCTAATCAACTTGATTGTAACTCAGTCTCCAATATTTGCAATCTTCCGAAGAATTCATGGGCATGGGATTTTCCTGCCTATACTTCAATCATATCAGAATGGAACTTAGAGTGTGCTGCTTCCATTATCACTGGCTTGCCTGCATCTTCTTTCTTCTTGGGTTGCCTAGTGGGTGGACTTGTTCTTGCAACACTTGCTGATTCCTCACTTGGTCGCAAAAACATGCTCTTTCTCTCATGCCTAACTATGTCTCTATCTTCTTTGCTTACTGTCTTCTCCACAAACATTTGGGTTTACTCGGCTTTAAGATTGGTTTGTGGGTTTTGCCGTGCAACAATTGGAACATCTGCACTTGTGTTAACAATTGAGCTTGTGGGAAAAAGGTGGCGAGGCCAAGTGGGTGTGATAGGATTCTTTTGTTTCACAATTGGGTTCTTATCACTACCAGCTATAGCTTATTTGAATAGAATTTCATCTTGGAGATCTCTTTATTTGTGGACTTCTATCCCAGGAATCTTGTATTCTTTGTTGGTTCACTTCTTTGTTCGTGAGTCACCCAGATGGCTACTTGTGCGTGGACGTAAAGAAGAAGCGGTGGCCACGTTGAAAAGCATTGCACCCCCTAGCCATAGTTGGAGCTTTTCTGAGGTTTCGTTTGAGCAAGAAATGTCGAATAATGGGAATGTTTACTCAACTATAAAGATGTTGGTGCAGAAAAGATGGGCTTTCCGAAGGTTGTTAGTGGTTATGGTGATAGGTTTTGGGATTGGAATGGTGTACTATGGCATGCCATTAGGCCTAGGAAACTTGTCATTCAATCTCTACTTGAGTGTCACATTAAATGCCTTATCTGAGATACCATCTTCAATGTTCATTATCTTGCTTATAGGTAAGTTGAACAGAAAACTTTCCGTGCTTGCTTTCACTACCCTTAGTGGGATTTTCAGTATTATGTGTGCTTTAAAAGGTGAGGTGTGGACAAGATTGCAGATTGGACTTGAGTTGATATCCTTCTTCAGTGCTTGTACTGCTTTCGGTATATTACTCATATTCACAACAGAATTGTTCCCTACTTGTGTGAGGAACTCAGCTACTTCGTTGGTGAGACAAGCAATTGTGTTTGGTGGTGTGTTTAGTCCGATGCTAGTGGCTGCAGAGAGAGGAGATGGAATTTCATCCTATGTGGTATTTGGGTTGGTGATAGGGTGTTGTGGGCTATTTGCAGCATGTTTGCCAGAGACAAGAGGTAGAGCACTTTTTGATACAATGGATGAGGAAGAACACAAAGAAAAATCAGATTGCAATGGTGTAGGTGATGTCTTGGCTTAATTAATTAGATTTTGGTTTACTCAAATTATGTAAAAATAATTGTAGGTTGTGTGTAGTGCTTGGTCAAAAAAACAACATTTATCTTTCATAAGATTGACTTGGTTGGTTATTTTTGTTTTTGTTTTTTATTTTTATTTTAGTGTAAATGGATTCGGCCAGATTTTAATCATATAAAAAGGGATGGGATGCCTCCTTTCATTTTCACTTTAAAAGAAGAGAATTAATTTGAGGTTAAGATTTTCTTTTCAATATATAACAATGTAGAAATTGTTAAGTTATTAAAATTTTAATTGATGTGATACACGTTTAAATTTTTTTATATCTAATCTGAGCTATATAAGAAATGAATCCATACAAATGATCATTTTCCCTCTGTTTGATGGCTTATTGGTTTATAAATAAGATACAAAATGACTTTAAACAAATAATTTGATTTTTAGCATATAAGTCAATTTATATGTTTCTTCTCAAAAAAAAAAAAAGTCAATTTATTAGCCTGTAATTATTTTCTTCCTCTACTTTTTAGTAAAAAAGTTATAAAAATATCCCATAAAAAAAGTTATAAATACACTACTAACTCCCAAATCATACAATAGTATAGTGATTATAAGGGTTTTGTCAATGACATGACACGCATTTATTGGTTGGAAAATTTGGTGGCTTGTGTTTTATCGAGAAATTAATAATTTTTGTTTAAGCGAGAAATGAAAGAAGTTCCTAAAAACACTTTAAGAAATAACATTTGAAACTAACAAAACTATTTTTTTTTTTTTTTTTCTAAGTGTAACACCATAACCATGTGTTGCTAAGTTCTATATATATATATATATATATATATATATATATATATAAATATATGCGCGCGCGCGAGAGTAGCTGGAACGGAATATAATACATAATTAAAAGGATTTGTTTAAAGTTTAAACAACAAAACCATGGTTGGCTGTTGGCTGAAAACTAGCTAGAAACAAATTTGCTGCCGAACTCAATTAAATAAATAATTTTGAGATGTTGCTTAGACAAGACATGCAATTAGTTGGATGAGCACTTAAATAATACCATGCTAATATTATCTTAATGATGGAGAATGGTACATCCATTCCCAGTTCACATTTTCTAAAGTAAGCTTTTCATATCACTGATATAGTATATTATCTTATACTTGCTTTGCATGTACTTGGACAATTAATGCTAAAGGATTAAAGTGACGACTGACCAGCACTCCCAAATATTAGGAGTGCTAGCAATGTATAATTTATTTTTATTGGATTACTTTGATCCAAAGACAAGTTGGTTAAGAAGGGTAAATATATATTTTTTTTTAAAAGGAATAGTGTTCATACATTTTTTTTTTTTTTAAACTGAAATGGTAAGCTGAAAAAAATTTTAAACTAAAATCGATATCTGAAAGCACTATTTCAAAATTGAAATCATGTTTTCGGATCATGTGTTTTAGTTTCAAAAATGAGTATATAATAGGATGTGTGTGACAATTTTTATTCTTTAAAGAATGTAAGGTCTTAAGTACACTTTTATGAGGAAAGAAAAAATTGTTGATACAGGATAATAGAAATTGTTGGCTGCATCTGTAAATGAGGCTGTCTTTGTCATTGCTAGGTTGGGTCTTATTTTTCATTGGAAGTTTTAATAAATTAGTAATAGACATTTGGAATAAACGTTATTGGTCAAAGGATAAACTATAATTGATTAGGAATAGACAACGTGAAGGTTCAGGGATAACTATCCTCTTTGGCCACATATATATATATATATATATATATATATATATATATATTAAGATACAGTAGTGTTTTAAATTTATGGTATTTGCTCAATGATAATTTCTCTTTATGATACGGTCAAGCATATTACAATATATATACTTGAGTTTTTTCAACATATTTCAATAAGGCACCAATAATCCAACACCACTCCACTCTATTGCCATCTATAGACAAGATTATTTATTGTTTAAGTTGTCTAATTAATTTGATGCTGTTAAATTTTATGTCCATTGTAGGATCTATGCATTTAATTTTTTAAGCCAAAAAATAAAGATGAAATAAATATCCTTATTTAATAGTTTAATAAAGAAAAATTCAAAATCACCTACCAAATCTGTCCCCTCTCCTAATTTGGCTAATGACAAAAATATGTATCCATAGTAACTTCATCCCTCCACATCAGCCCACTTTCTTTTTCTCTCATATCAACCAAACTAAGAAAAATTATGGATTCCATAAAAACTTCATGCTTTCCCTCCTTTTTCTTTCCATCAAACAGAGTGTAAAGGGTCTTAAAGAAAACATTGCTTGTTTTGCTTCTTCTTTTTAGACACCGTTTTAAAAAGATTTAGAAACAGACAGTCGTGTTAGATAAAAATAATTAAGAAATCTCTAAAGAGAAATTATATTCTAAGACGGTTTTATGAGATATTTTCTTTAGTGCTCATAGTTTGATACATAAAGATAGTTGTGGCAAAGTCAGAAACGGACCCAGGATTTCAAATTAGGAGGGCTGAAGTATAAGGGAAAAAAAAATCCAAATAAGCATCTATATAGTACTAACAAACTATCAACTAAGACAAACACACAAAATAGTTGTTTCTTAATATATTAAGATGTAATCATCTATCAACAAATACAAAAGACACAAAATACATTGTTTCTTAATACATTACAATGCAATCATCTATGAAAAGAGAACTCGATGCTTATATATATATATATATATATATATATATAGTTTGGTTTGTAAAAATCAGGCTAATAGGTTTGTTAAATGTTATTAAGTTTTGTTTTTGTTTAGTTTTTGGTTTGAGTAGTTACCAGTTAGGCTAGATTGGTTGGGCTGATTGGAGGAGAGGAGGCCTAAGGTTTTGGAAGAGAGGGCCCAACAACAAAAGTGAAAAAATATATATATATATATATATCCACTGAAAAAAATAAATAAATAAATAAAATCCTTTGGGCCAAGGGGGTCCCGGGTCCCCTTGGATCCCTCCTTGGGTCCGTTTTTTTTGACAAAGTGTGTATATTTCTGTGATACTAGCATATTCTTGGGCTCTTTACCCTTTGGCTAGTATAATATTTTTTTGCTATTCTCATCTAGACTTGTCCAATATTGGAGAGTTCAAGAACTGATCGAGCCTCATTCTTTAATCATTGATACTTGTTTCACATTAAATTTTAATGCAAATTTTTTTTTTTTTTAGAGTAAACAGTAATACTTATTAGAACACATACGAAAATAGTAATATTTGTGTTTTAAACCGGGTTTATAATACATTATATAATCAGAGTATAACTACAAAATGACCTAACTTTTGTAGTTGTAGACTAAGTTTATAAATAACGGACACTAAACACACACCACCAATGTGGAATAAACATCCCAAATTTTAATGCAAGTTGATTACCATTAGTTTGCATGTTAGTATTGTATAATGTATTTTTATTAGATAATTTTGTTTTAAAAGCCAGTTGGGCAAAAACTATAGATGTATCTAGAAAAAGTGAATTATTAAATTATTAATAACCCTTTTAGAAAAGAAAAAACAACACCATACATACTGACGTCCTCTCATTTGTGGGAGATAATTAATCTAAATTGGTACCGACTTCGATTGATGCTAGCTAAAAGAAATAAATGGTTGGTGTCAGTGTAGTGATGCTGTCTTTATTAATGCGGGTTGGTTCTTGTTTCCTAGCTAGTGCTCTGATCTTTGTGTTTGATGTGAAGTGAATAAATGTTATCGGTCTAGCTAGGGATAAACTTTTAGGAACAGACAAAGGGAAGCTTCAGCCTTAGCCAGTGGAGTCATCGTGTTCAAGGGTAAGCAATATAGAGAGTCCAGATGTTATTAAATATAAATGATAAGTGCTACTGACTAAAGTACTAACGTGGAGTCATCGTGAAGTCTAGATATTAGAATACACTCCCAACATTTTCACCATAATTTCATAAAAAATATGAGGTACTATTTTGTTACAGTTTTTTACTTTGTTTCACTATTGACATTACAAAAAAATAGAGCAAAATATTAGAATTAGGAGAGAAAAAAAAAAAACAAAATTTCATTATGAATATCGGTCACTAGACTAAGGAAGTCAATACCGTACTGTAGGTTGTACCGGTTTGGCCAACGGTACGATATATTTCGGGTACCGGTTAGTACCAATGTACTATTTCGGAGTTACCGCTATTTTTATATAAAATCATAAGTTTATGTCTCATTGAATATAAATGCCTAATTTATTCAATTCACCAATAATAATAATAATAATAATAATAATAATAATAATAATTGTAGGGTTAAGGGCCCAAATCTTATATTGGGCTTGGGCCTGGGGCCAGAACATGAATGGTACGAGGAGGAATAAATAGCTATGGGTGATTCCAGTTTAGAGTCTCATAAGTAAGGAATGAGTGGAAGGTGGTCCGAGGAGGTGTTTCTCCTCGGGTATGATAAATACAGCTCAAATATGTATTCCAGCAATCAAGGTGACCTTCCAAGAAGCTCCAGTGATAAGAATGTGCATCATGAACATGCGAGAAGGAGGGGAACCCAAGAATATCTAAGGGAAAGCTGCTACCACCGCATTGAATGCACTGCAGCTACTTTTCTAGTCACATTTATGTGGAGAAGACCCCTGAACAGTACTGCCTTGGCTACCGCAACTCACAGAAAGTCAAAGAGCGTGTCTAATGGGATAGACACTCAAGTAAGGGCCCAGATGATCAACAAGTGTAGGATCAAGATGGTCCAAAGGGAGCTATATAATGTAAGAGACCCCTATGAGAAGGGGATCGGAAAAAGAAGGAAAAACACTGTAGCACTCTAGAACGTAATTTGTAACCTCACTTGAGCATTAATAAGCAGAGAATCAGTCTCCTCGGATTGGGCCGAGGACTTCCTTCTCAAGCCTAAGCTTGTCTATTTTTATTCTCCTGTCATCAAGTCCTACCTTATTGGTTGGCTAGTTCACTAAAACCCAGTTCTTCGACCTACTCTTTACAAATTTATTAGTTTGGGCTTCTTGGGCCTAAGTCCATCCACCTTTTGGGCCTAGGATTCGGGCCAAGGTCCTTACAATAATAAATGTATATTTTTTTTAGAGAAATAATAAATGTAGTTAGATAATTAAAACAAAAACCAATTTTTAAGAAGTTCAATGGAGAAGGACAGGCTGAAGCGTTCGGATGAAGAAGAAGACACCCTTTCTTGCAGCACAAAGAAGTTCAAAGAGAGTCATCACTCTAACGAGATGAATGAGAATGGAATGGGCCAAAACATGGGGAGCTACAAGGATAAACTGGTGGGTGCAATCCCTAGAGCCTTCACGCAAGCTTTTGGCTTTGATTGCTCAATGCAAGAGGATTTGGAGTCTGACAACGAAGAGGAGCGTGAACAGGATGGCAGCATTAGAGTTGGTTTCACCAAAGAAGAGAAAGTCCACATGAGAGCACCATGGCAAAAAGCTTTCATCATTAAAACCTTTGGGAGTAGACTAGGGTTTTCTTTCCTCGGCGAGAAGGTGCACAGAATGTGGAACCCGTGTGGCGGTATGGACTGCATAGACCTGGGTTGTGACTATTTCCTAGTGAAATTTGAATTAGCGGAAGATGTGGATACTATCCTTATGGGTGGTCCCTGGTTCATTGGATAGCATTTTCTTGCAATCAGACAGTGGGAGCCAGCGTTCAAGGCCTCCACAGCAACCCTTTCTTCGGTAGCGGTCTGGATTAGATTACCAGAGCTACCCGTTGAGTTTTATGAGCCAAGTGCACTCCTAAAAATTGGGAAGGCTATAGGCCTAGTCCTTCGGATTGACTCTCACATAGCCAATGGGGAAAAGGGTCAATTTGCCAGATTATGTGTTCAAGTAAATTTGGACAAGTCACTGATAAGAAAGATATTTCTTGGCAAACTTGCTCAGAGTGTGCTATATGAAGGGACCAATACACTTTGTTTCTCGTGTGGTAGGATTGGCCACAAGTTAGAATCATGCCCTTACACCATTAAAGAACATCCTAAGGAGCAGAATGTGGAACAGAGTACTAGGCCTACAGATACGCAAAATGCCTAACTTGTGGTGAGTGGATGGTTGTTAGCAAAAGGAAAGCTAACAATAAAGCAAGGAATATGCAACACTCACCGGTGATGAGTCAATCGACGGAACCAAGCCCGATGCAAACTTCCATAGCCGAGCCTAGAGTGGCAGTGCAGAGTAGGAAGGATGGCAAGAGGAAAGCTCTGCACACACAACTTGTCATGTCATAGAGAGAGACCTACAAGATGGCAATGTCTAATCATAGCCAACCAATACTTGGTAAGGGTGCAAAAGGAAAGGGTGTCTACGCCAAAACCAACCAGATAATAACAAATATAGTTGGATTTCAACTTGTTGGTATGGGCCCTAGTAATGCAAGTGGGCTTTTTGTTTTTGGGTTAGAAACAGAGCCCGGTAAGATGGATGGGGTTGGCCAAAGCCCATTCTGTTTCTCAAGCCCTTTAAACCCAAAGTCTAAACCTAATTCAGCGGAGAAAGAGAAAGTTATCTCTGCGCCTGCTAGCTGCTGCGATGGAAGGCAAGGAGAAGTGGGGAATATTTTACAAAGGGAAGGTGATTCTAGTGGGAGACGAGACCATTCGTTGGATAAGACAAGACCCAACAGAGGTGTAGGGATGGTTCGAACTAAACTTGATGATTGCGTGAAAGAACCTGTTTCTGTTGATGGAGACAAGCAAACAGATGGGGTATCTGCCATTGAAGGACGATGCTTGGATCACAACCCCGAATCCGTGGTGGAGGTTCTTGACAGACAGACCTCCGGTGCTTGCACCATTGATGATAAGCTCAGAGCCATCAGTAATAGGATCAGACATGCGGAACTCGAAAAAATTTCTATCAGAGGCAGAGGCGGAGTGGACAGAGCTGGTGATCACAGTAAGGAAGATATTGCAAGCCAATTCGGTGGAATGTTCGATGATGGGCAATCTGCACAGGGTGAAAATGATTCAATTTGCCGAGCTCGAGATTAGTGGCACGTGTTAGGATTAGTGCCCTTAAATCCTATTGTATGATGCTATGTATGATATTATGTATGACACTATGTATGACTTAATATTGTGTTTAATAAAGTTGTTTTATTATTATCTAAAATAATGGTAACATGAATATTTGGACATTATCATATAGTCCATGAGATGCATAGAATGTGATTTATGTGAAAAGTCACAGAAGATATAAATCACAAGTTTTTGTAAACTCGGAATTGTAGTTCATAGTCGGTGATGAAATTGGGCGTTTCATCTGCGAAGACTATAACATATCAACTAAGATGATTTGTCTTGATCATGGAAGTGAAAACTTCTAGTTGATATGTTGATATGTTTTAAGAGTTAAGACATATTGAACTGGACTGCTGTGAGATTTATTATTCTCCTAATGACTGTCAATTGAATAATAAATCTCACGACTTCTATTTACATGAACTCTTAATCCTGAGAGAATAATAGACCTGATCATGAAATGTAGGTTGCTTTGATATATCAGGAGTGAGATCTAAAGTAACGGTCAAAACCTCAGTATGTTGGACAGCCACATTTGGTGTTAATGGAACATATATTCTCAAGATGGAATTCATAGTCACTTAGCGGAGATATAAAATATTCCCTTGAGATAAGTTTAATGGGTACGGTTATTCAGAGTGTTAGGCCTAATCACTTTAGTAAGAAATTACTAAAGTAGATATTTATGGAATTGGATTTCATAAATATATGATGAATAACATAAAGGATTAAACCGGGTACTCAAGGATTAAGATATAGTAATCTACAAAGTGGCAGTCTACATTAATGACTTTGTATTACTACGAATATTTTATGAAGGGGTTGCATGTACAATAAAGTCTTGGAATATAGTTTATTAATAAGGCCTAGAGTGCAATTATATTTATATAGTGGTATTAAATATAATTAATGGTAACTTTGGACTTGTCAAGAGTTGACAGAAAAGCCCAAGGCCCATTGGAGCTAGTGTCTTATTTGTTCCTTTTTGGTCTCACTCCAAGCCACTTACTAAAACCTAATTGGAAAAGCCCAAAAGGCTAACCCAATTAGATAATCAGTTATAAGGAGAGAAACATATAGAATTTTGGGTAAGTTAACATGAAATAGTTTGTATGTGAGTGTTAGACTCTCTTTCATTCTCTCTAGAACATACACATATAACTGATTAAGAGACCACACATCTTGGGCATCAAGTGGAATTGGAGTAAAGATTAAAAGTATTCCCAAGTACTCTTCATCTTTGATTTTGAATTTCACCGCATCAAGATACACTCTTTTGTTCATATATTCTGGAAGTTACATAGTACATGTTATCAATTGCGAATGAAGTAGATCCGTTAATTTTCCGCTGCGTACATGTATATTTCCATGCTAAATTGATAATGTCCAGTTTACTCATTATATTCAAAAATACTAGTCAAGGTAACTCAGGAGGCTTTGGGGATAATCAAGCATGCGGTGACTCTATTTCGGGAGAAATGGGAGTTGAGGAAGGAGATGATGAAAGTATGGAGGTTGAGGGACACTGAGGACTCTTCCTCTCTGTCTTATTTTGATGCTACCTCTACTCCGTATAAAATTATGAATATTTTGATTTGGAATTGTAGGGGTGCTATGAAACCCCAATTCAGAAAGACAGTAATGGACTTGGTGGAATGGCATTCACCGATTCTCATGGTGATCACGGAAACCAGATTGAGTGGTGTTAGGGCTGATGAGATTATTAAGTCCCTACCTTTTGATGGAGCTGCGGTGTCAGATACAATTGGGTTTGCAAGAGGAATCTGGATGCTCTGGCGATTAGATTTAGTCCAAGTGGATGTCCTGACTACTATAGAATAGGAAATTCATGCTTTAATCTGGGTAAGATCTCAAACTCTTAACTGGATAATTAGTGCAATTTATGCTAGTCCTAGATTTGTAGAAATGTGCATTTTATGGAATAATCTTAGGATTTTAGCAAACATGCATGACTTGCCATGGGCTTTCATGGGGGACTTTAATGAAGTTTTGTCAGATGAGGAGAAGTATGAGGGGAATCCAATATGTTAGAGAAGGGTTAGAGCAATAAAGGAGTGTATGGATGATTGCCATATGATAGATCTAGGCTTATCGGGTCCAAAGTTTACTTGGTCAAACAAGAGGGAAATTGGGGACTTAATTCAGTGCAGACTAGATAGATGTTAGGTAAACCCGGGTTGGAAAGATTTTTACCCTGAAGCCAATGTTACCCACTTAGCTAGGGTTAATTCAGATCATTACCCTCTATTATTAAACTTGAATCCCCTATTGGGTTCTACTTCTGACAGGCCGTTCAGATTCCAGACATTTGGTTAAGCCATAATGAATTCCCTACTGTTGTGAGGGATGCCTGGGCTAGTAAGGAGGGGAATTTAGTAGGGGCAATCTCAAACTTCACGACCAAAGCCCAAAGATGGAACAGAGAAGTTTTTGGGAATGTTTTCATAAGGAAGAAGCAAATTATGGCTAGGTTGTTAGGCGCACAAAGAGCTTTAGCTGTCTGTCCTAATAACTTTTTGATTAATTTACAAGAGCAGTTGACTGAGGAGTACAATTTAATACTCCAATTGGAGGAGGAGTTATGGGCCATGAAATCTAGAACCAATTGGATTATTTTGGGGGAGAGAAATACCTCTTATTTTCATATTTTAGCCCTTAACCGAAGAAGCAAGAATAGGATTACCTGTGTTCAAAACAGTGAGGATGAATGGTGCCACAATATAGAGGAAGTGAAGGGAATATTCAATTCAAGTTTTAAGAAGCTATATAAGACTGAACAAGTCTTTTGTCCTATTGCCCCTCAATGGAGTTCTGACTGGTGTGCTAAACTTAGCCAAGAAAAAGCAAGAAGCATGACCAACATTCCTTCAGATGGGGAAATCTGGAATGCCCTTAAATCAATGAAGCCCTACAAAGCCCCGGGTGTTGACGGACTCCACGCTGGATTTTTCTAGAGATTTTGGTTAATGGTGGGTGAATCGGTGAAGAGGGAGATCAAAGAGGTGTTTATAAGTCAAAAAATTCTTGAATACCTCAATCAAACCTTAATTGCTCTGATTCCTAAGAAACCAGGCTTGAATCTGTCAGTCAGTATAGACCTATAAGCCTATGCAACATGATATATAAGATAATTTCAAAGATTATTGTTTTGAGGCTTCGTCCATTGCTACCATCTTTAATATCCCCAATGTAGACAGCTTTCCTTGAAGGGAGAAGGGGCACAGATAATGTCATAATTGCCCAAGAATTAATCTACTCTCTTAGGAAGAGGAAGGGGAAGACTGGGTTTGTGGTTGTGAAAATTGATCTCGAGAAGGCCTATGATCGCCTTGAATGGTCGTTTATCAAAATGGTGCTTGAGCATTTCGGGTTCCCAGAGAGTATGATTAATCTGATCATGAGCTGTGTGTCTACTTCAACCACAACTTTATTGTTCAATGGAAGTAAGTTGGACTCTTTTCAACCCTCGAGAGGAATTAGACAGGGTGACCCTATTTCACCCTATTTATTCCTGTTGTGCATGGAATTTTTAGGAGCTCAAATCACTAACATGTGTGAGGATAGAAGGGGGGATAAGGTTAGGGCTTCTAGAAGTGGGCCGAGCTTCTCTCATGTATTTTTTGCTAATGATTTGATGCTACTTGCAAAGGCAGATTACAAAAATTGTGAAGCTATCATTGATGTGCTTAACAATTTCTGCAACCTTGCTGGGCAGAAAGTAAATCTGAATAAGTATAAGATTCTATTTTCTCCCAATGTCACTAGAAGAAGGAAGAGAAGAATTTGCAGGAGATTGGGAATGAGAGCAACCAATAACCTAGGCAAATACCTAGGTTTCCCTATCATTCATCAAGGCAGAGTGGGTAATGCATATAATTTTGTGGTGAACAAAATTCAAAGTAAGCTTGCTGGTTGGAAATCAAAACTCCTGTCGAAAGCTAGAAAGTTGGTGCTAGCTAAGACATCCGCGGCTCCTGTGGCAGAATACTACATGCAATGTCAGTCTCTTCCTGTCAAAGTGTGTTATCAAGTGGACAAGTTAATAAGAGACTTCTTATGGGGCTTAACAGAAGAAAGGAGGAGGTTGCATTTGGTTAGATGGAGTACTGTGACACTTCCCAAAGAGCTTGGTGGGTTGGGTTTGCATAGCATGAAGGATAAAAATAATGCATTGCTAGCTAAGCTCTGTTGGAGGCTAGCTAGTGAGCAGGAGGCTCCTCGGGCTAAAATGTTATTGGCTAAGTACCTCTCCCCCAGTAGAATGACTAAAGAAGGAAAAAAGCTTCCCTGCTCTAGCGTTTGGTCTGCTTGTAAGAAGGGATGACCAGTTTATGTCAAGGGACTGAAATGGTCCGTGAAGAATGGTGAGACAGTTAAGGTCTGGAATGATTTTTGGTTACCCCTAGGCACTTTAAGAAGTCTAATTGAAGGACCTTTGAACTAAGAAGAAGACCTCATTTCAGTTAAATAATGCTTCGACCTAAACCATGAATGCAAAGCATAATGTCTGTCATTTGACTTGCCTGATCATATTCTCAATGCCATTAAAGCTACCCCATTGTCTTGTAACCATGAGGCAGAGGATTCACTTCAATGGGCTTTTTCCAAGAATGGGTTTTTTCTCCCTCAAATCAGCTTATTTATTGGCTAGGGGTTTAAACCCTTTGAACCTTGATACTGTGTCGGTAGCTTGGGTGTGGAAAGTTGAAACTTATCCTAAGATTCAATTTTTTCTATGGCTTTGAATGCATAATAGTGTGCCTACCGGGGAAGTTTTGGGTTCAAAGGGTTTAAATCTTGACCCCATGTGTAGCTTATGTCACCAAAGCAATGAATCTATTGATCACCTTTTAAGGGGCTATATGATTGCTCATGATTTTTGGCAGCAACTTCAGTACCCCGTTTGCATGAGGGAAACCATCAATTTACCCCTTGGAGAATGGCTTGAAGCCAATTGCAAGGCAGACATCAAATCCAAATTTATGGGCATTCCCTGGAAGTTTTTATTTCCTGTGGGAGTGTGGCAACTATGGCTACACAGAAACAATTTTGTTTTTAGAATAGGCAAGGTGGATCGGTCAAGCTTCAAGAGAAGCATCAAAGAAAGTATAGAGTTCTTCTCCATTGGCATGAATACTAAGCTGCCTAAAGCCAAAACAATAGTTGCTGTGGGTTGGGAGAAGCCACCAGCGGGTTGGGCAAAGCTTAATTCAGACAGGTCAGCCCTTGGAAATCTTGGAAGAGCAAGGGGGGCAGTGTGACCAGGAATCATGAAGGGCAGTGGTTGAAAGGTTATGCTAGGCCTCTTGGATGTACCAACAGCTGTATGG
This sequence comes from Notholithocarpus densiflorus, assembly GCA_030021035.2. Classification (NCBI taxonomy): domain Eukaryota; kingdom Viridiplantae; phylum Streptophyta; class Magnoliopsida; order Fagales; family Fagaceae; genus Notholithocarpus; species Notholithocarpus densiflorus. The sequence continues at coordinate 45,534 of JARYZH020000837.1, forward strand.
CAGAGCTGTGGGCACTTAGAGATGGTCTGCTCTTGGCTAAGGAAATAGGGCTGAATAACCTCATCATTGAATTGGATGCATTAAGCTTAGTCTTGCTCATAAACAATGCTACTACCAATCTATTAATGGAACCATTGTTGACTGATTGCAAGAACCTGGTGAGAGAGATACCCAACAAGCAGATAACTCATGTCTTCCCGGAGGCCAATCAATGTGTTGATGCGTTGGCCAAATTAGGCGCAAGTAGTTTATCCTCTTTTGTTGTATTTTTGAACCCACCGCTTGTGGTGGAAAGCATTATAGCTTCCGATAAAGCTAACTTGCGATGTAACAGACTGATTAATTCCTATTTTTATGCAATTTCCATGGTTGACAAAAAAAAAAAAAAAAAGATAATTAAAACAAAAAGAAAAATGAATTTCAAAATAAAGCCTATAGTTGAAGTGTTGAACACGTGAGTGTGACTTTTAGTGGCTACTGGTTGATGTGATAAAAGAAAGTTTGAATAGTTAAAAAGTTACATTCAAATTTTTCACTATTTGTTAAATCTTCATAGGTCAAACCATTGTTAGTCCCTTAAAAAGTGTGCCAATTAGTAGTAAAAAACTAATCAGCTCTTGTGGGTAGGGGCGGATAAAACAAGAGAAAGGAAGATAAAGAGAAAACTAAAAAAAGGAAGAGAAGAAGAAGAAGATGAAGCTAAAAGAAGAAGAGGACGAAGCTGTAGTAGTAGCAACGTGAGGCCGAGAAGAAAAAGCAGAGAACTCTGATATCGGTGTTGTGTAGGTGACCAGATCTGTGGTGGTAAGCGACAACAAGGTGTTTATTTTTTTTCTTTTCTTTTCTTTACCGGCCGGTTCAGATTTACCGGCCGAAATCCGGATTTTTCTCCGATACAACCGAAATGGCTCTGGTATGGCCGGTATTTAAACCGGTACGGAATGCCAACGTTTTTATACCTGCCAAGGTAACAGTATGGAAAATACCGGTCGTACCGGCCGGTATAGTACGGTATCGTCTTCCTTGCACTAGACATCACTTTTTAACCCACTTCTAATTACCATCGATAAGCAATTTCATTATATATATACTCTCATCACAATTGTTCTCTTTAGTATGTCTCCATCAATAAACATGCCTTAAAACAAAAGAAATTTTAGCCTTTTATAGTATCAACTATCAAGTTCAAACTTGGTGTTTTCTTGGTGTTCAATGTCCTTTTCTTGGTGTTCAATATCCTTTGAATCTAGTGTATATCCCACTCTTAATACATTAATAAGAGTGAATGTGGTGCACACTCTTAATACATTATAGCGAAATGCCAGGATTGAATTCTAGGCTAGTGGTGCACACATTGAATGTGGACCCCGAGGCCAAGCCAGTGGCCCAGCTTGCTAGGATTTTCCACACTGAGATAGAGGAACAGATAGTTAAGGAGGTGTAGAAGCTGCTGGCCGTAGGTTTCATTAAACCCATCCAGCACCCGCGATGGTTATCCAACATAGTGCCAGTGAAGAAGAAGAATGGGCAGATAAGGTGTTGCGTAGACTTCAAGAATCTCAACAGAGTCTGCCCAAATGATGAATTCCCGCTGCCAAACATGGATATGCTGATAGATTTTGCGGCGGGGAACGCCATGTTTTCATTCATGGATGGATTCAACGGGTATAATTAGATCAGTATGGTGCCAAGAGATGCAAAGAAAACTACTTTCAGAACACCCATAGGCAATTTCTACTATATTATAATGCTTTTTGGGTTGAAAAACGCAGGCGCAACTTATCAACGGACGATGACGGCCATATTCCACGACATAATGCACCAAAAATTGGAGGACTACGTGGATGACATAGTCGTGAAGTCAAGGAAACGAGAAGAGCATGTCCAAGTATTAAGAAGGGTATTTGAAAGATGTAGGGCCTTCAAATTGAGGATAAATCCTCTCAAGTGTGCATTTGGAGTATCCTCTGGGAAATTCCTGGGTTTCTTGGTCCACAGCAAAGGGATAGATGTCGACCCGGCCAAAGCTACGGCCATAGCGACCATGAAACCGCCAACCACGGTGAAGGAGTTGAAGAGTTTCTTGGGGAAGGTCTCATACATCTGGAGATTCATTCTTGGATTGGCGTCAATTACTTCTACCTTCACCAGACTACTCAAGAAGGGGCAAAACTTTGAATGGGGAGAAACACAACAGACGGCCTTCAAAAGGTTGTAGCAGATTATGATGAACCTCCTTACTATGCAAGCCCCAATCTGCAAAAAGCCATTACTGCTCTACTTAGCCACCAACTCGTATGCTATAGGCGCGTTAATTGCCCAAGAGGATGGAGGTGGTGTGGAGCAACTAGTTTATTACATTAGATGTGCCCTGAAGGACGCAGAGACCCGCTATCCAAGAGCAGAAAGAGCATGTTTGGCCATAGTATATGCTTCACAAAGACTGCGACATTATTTCTTAGCCTATAAGGTATGGTTGATGACCAAGTCTCATGCAATCAAAGCCTTATTGCGGCAACCAATCCTTTCTGGAAGAATATCCTAGTGGTTACTTCAGTTGTCACAGTATAACCTGAGAGCGGGAACACCCAAAGCAGTGAAGAGGCAGGCAATAGCAAATTTGTTGGCGCAATTTCCAGGAAAAGAAGAATTCCCACTGGACGATGAGGTCCTAGGGGAGGTAGCTATGGCAGAAGAAGTCAGAGTGCAGGGGGTGATGAAGTTTGATGGGTCTTCTACTACTCAATCAAGAGGAGTGTGAGTAGTTTTGTATCATGAAGAAGACAAGGCTGTGGCACTTTCATTCAAGTTAGAATTCCCCTGCTCAAGCAACATGGCAGAATATGAGGCCTATCTAACCGGGCTGGCCACAGCCCTTGAAATGAGGATCAAGCATTTAAAAGTGATGGGTGATTCAAACCTGGTGGTCTGCCAGGCCAAGGGAAGCTTCTCCTTGAAGGAACCTAGCTTAGCCCCGTACAGAACGATGGCTCAGAAGATGGAAGAAAACTTTTCAACGTTTGAGATAGAGCATGCCCCAAGGAACGAGAACCGGTATGCGGATGCACTGGCCGCGTTAGGCTGGCAAATAATCTTTGAAGGTGATAACACCAAGATAGAAGTCAACAAGAGGAAGGAGTCTATTGTCGAAATGCTGAAGGAAAGGTTTCAAGAGGAACAATGTGAAGAAGACTGAAGGATTCCTATAAAGGAAGCTTTGTCAAAGGAAGAAGACACGGCAGAATTGAAGGCACTAAAAGACTACGCCTTGGTAAGAGGAGAATTGTACCGTAGAATGCCAGGTGGGGTCCTGTCTAGATGCGTGGAGCAAAAAGAGGCCTAAAGAAAGCTGAAGGAAGTACATGATAAGACCTGTGGATTCTGCGGAGAAGTCAATCTTTACCACAGACTCTAGAGGACAGGCTTTTATTGGCCAAATATAGGTAGGGACGCAGACCAAGTCCAAACCCAATGCAAGACCTGCCAACTTACAGTAGACAGAGAGGAAAGTTACGCTGTATTCGTTAGCGAAGATTGGAGGAGTCCATTCATATAGTACTTGACAGAAGGTATCTTGCCACAAAAGCACAGCAAACGATACAAGCTTAAGAGGTTGGCGACACGATATTTCTTGCATAACGGAGTCATTTTCAAGAAAGGATATGATGGGGACCCACTACGATGTTTGGGTCCTAAGGAAGCAAGTGAGATGATGAAGGAAGTACATGTAGGAGAGTGCAGGGAGCACTAGGGGAAGAAAAAGTTGTACAGGTGCCTGCTACAAATTGGCTACTACTGGCCCATCATGAAGAAAGATATCGTAGAACTTGTGAAAAAATGCCACAGTTACCAAATACAAGCCAACCTGATTCACACTCATCCACAGAACCTACACAGCATGGTCACCTCATGACCCTTTCACACTTGGGGGCTTGATTTGGTGGGACCAGTTAATTCGCCATCACACGGATACATATGGATCCTGGTGGCTACAAAGTATTTCACCAACTGGGCAAAGGCAGTGCCACTTCGTAAAGCTACAAGAGGAGTAGTGGCAAACTTCATCAAGAAAAACATAATCGTCAGGTTTGGAGTACCCCACAGGATTATCAATGACAATGGCACACCCTTTGTCAACAGTGATGTAAGGAAGATGCTGGAGTTCTACCAAGTCAAGCACCATCGGTCATCGCCCTATTACCCTCAAGGGAATGGGTAGGCAGAGGCGACAAACAAGACCCTCATAAAGATCATTAGCAAAATGAGCCAAGAATATATGGTGTGCTATCGCAGGCAACCAAAAATAAAACCTATACTCCTAAAAATATATGTAGTAGTGCGAGTAAGGATCGTTCCCACGGAGAGTATCTAGCCTAGTTTTTTTATGCTATGTGAACAAGGAGGGGGGGGGGGGGTGTTTTGAGTATAAGGCAAAGAATTTCAAGAAAAACATCTATGCCCTATTCTTGAAGTAATTTGCAAATGTGTAATTATGTGTATTTGCATATATTTAGGATGACTACAAAATAAGACAAAAACAACATCTCACTTCTATAATGGCTTTTAATTCTCATACATCCACTATTTTTCTTTTTCTTGTTTTACATCTACTTTATTTGTCAAAATATATAGACATGGTAGACATTTCTATAACAATTATGAATATGAATATATGTGAAATAATAATGTAAACTAGTGTGATTGAAACAATTATTGTGTGTTTAAATTTCGATGTGTGAGGAACAAGAAGTAATGTGGGCATATCATCATGGGTGAGTTGTTTTTATTGAGTTTGTATCTTTGACATTTTCATGCTACGTACGTGAAGTTGGAAGTAGAAGTGACAAATTCTCTTTACGACCTAAAACATCTTTAAAAGCATTCACTCATTCACGGACCTCTCATTCACACTCTACCTTTGCATAAACTTAGTTCCAAATGGCCAATTCACCTCCACTTCTCTCCCAACCCAACTCGGCCGAGTTAGAAAGCACCCCTCCACCTCTAGAGAAACACCATCCATCCCTTGATTCCTCCATTGAAAGGTATATAGGGGATTTTGGGTGGGCCCAATTCTTCCAAATCCTACTTGTATCCTTTGCATGGCTATTTGACGCACAACAAACATTCATTAGTGTCTTCACTGATGCATACCCAGCATGGCACTGTACTAGTCATCAACTTGGTTGCAACTTAGTCTCCAATATTTGCTATATTCCAAAGAATTCGTGGGCATGGGTGTTCGTTTTTAGACCCCTTAAAACAAAACCAAATTAACCTAGTTAATTAGCCAAGTGATTACTTAGTCAAATTATCAAATCTAGGTTAACACACATATATCATATTATTGTAAAGTGCGGAAAATAAAGAACACAACAATATGATAACCCAGGAAAACCAAACCGATAAAAAACCTGAGGAGAATTTAACCTAACTATTCTCAAGGTAAAACAAATCCACTATGAAAGAATTGAAGTTTACACAATAGCGACTTAGACTACTAACATTCTATTGCTACCTCGAATATAAAAATTACTACCATGACCCCATGATAGCTCCAAGTCCACAGAGTACTTCTTTCTTGGATTCCCAGCAAGTACAAGCACTCCCGCTTGTGTATCTTTAAGCTCTTGAATCAGCAACTGAATCGATCACCAAACTCTTGACATCAATCTTGAGATTGGAAACCCTAAGTGTATGTGAAGGCAAACACCTCTAGATCTCACAAAAGATTCACACACACATCATAAAGAGCAACCTCTAAACGTGGCTAGGGTTTTCCCTTTTATACTTAAGACAAAACATAAAACCCTACACGTCAAACGGGCTTAGACTGAGTTGGAAAATTTTGCAGAAAAACAATTTGCACGAACTTCGATTGATCGAGTTTAATTCTCGATCGATCGAGCTAGGCAGATTTACACAGTAAATCCTGCAGAACACTCGATTCCAACTTTACACTTAAACACACTTTGAGCAAGTCTAAAACAAGACTATACATTTTGATCATGGTTTGCCAACATTACAAATTGAAGTTCTAATACATTTAAATCTAAATTCTTAGAACCCAACAATGGGATTGGCCTTCCTATACATCAATCATATCAGAATGGAACTTACCATTCTTCTTCCATTATCACTGGCTTGCCTGCATCATCTTTCTTCATGGGTTGCCTAGTGGGTGGACTCGTTCTTGCCACACTTGCTGATTCCTCACTTGGTCGCAAAAACATGCTCTTTCTCTCATGCCTAACTATGTCTCTGTCTTCTTTGCTTACAGTCTACTCCACCAACATATGGGCTTACTCAGCTTTAAGATTGGTTTGTGGGTTTGGCCGTGCAACAATTGGAACTTGTGCACTTGTGTTAACAATTGAGCTTGTGGGAAAAAGGTGGCGAGGCCAAGTTGGTGTGATAGGATTCTTTTTTTTCACAATAAGGTTTTTATCACTACCAGCTATAGCATATTGGAATAAAGGCTCATCTTGGAGATCTCTTTATTTATGACTTCTATCCCCGGAATCTTGTATTCTGTGTTAGTTCACTTCTTTGTTTGTGAGTCACCCAGATGGATATTTGTTCATGGACGTAAAGAAGAAGCAGTGGCCATATTGAAAAGCATTGCACCACCAAGCCATAGTGGTGGTCCAACCTTGAGCTTCTCTGGGGTTTCATTTGAGCAAGAAACGTGGCATAATGGGAATGTTTACTCAGCTTTCACAATGTTGGTGCAGAAAAAATGGGCCTTTAAAAGGTTGTCACCGGTTATGGTGATAGCTTTTGGGATTGGAATGGTGTACTATGGCATGCCATTAGGCCTAGGAAACTTGCCGTTCAATCTCTACTTGAGTGTCACATTCAATGCCTTATCTGAGATACCATCTTCATTGTTCACTATCTTGCTTATAGGGAAGTTGAATAGAAAATTTTCTGTGCTTGCTTTCACTACCATTAGTGGGATTTTCCGTATCATGTGTGCTTTAAAAGGTAAGGAGTGGACAAGATTGCAGATTGGGCTTGAGCTAGTATCTTTCTTTAGTGATTGTTTTGCGTTCAATATATTACTCATATTCGCAATTGAGTTGTTCCCTACTTCTGTGAGGAACTCAGCTACTTCGTTGGTGAGACAAGCACTTGTGTTTGGTGGTGTATTTAGTCCGATGCTAGTGGCTGCTGAGAGAAGAAATGGAATTTCATCCTATGTGGTATTTGGGTTGGTTATAGGGTGTTGTGGACTGTTTGCAGCATGTTTACCAGAGACAAGGGGTAAAGCACTTTGTGATACTATAGATGAGGAAGAACACAGAAAGTAGCCTGTAATGAGGTGGGTGATGTCTTAGCTTAACTTTTGGTTTTCTCAAAGAATGAAAAAATAATTGTAAACTAATCTCTAGAACAATAATAGAATTCATTGTTATCCATCTACTAGTGATGATGGAAGCAGTTTGAAATGAAAAATTATCCTGTCTAGAACGGGCCTCTAGCTAGATTGGTAAGATTTTAAAAATATTTTTGTAGAAATTATCATTTTGGTCCAAGAGTTCATCATATGTGTCAAGTTGGTCATTAATATTTTGAAATTGTGTCAGTTTAGTTTATAACTTTTTGATGTGTCAAAATTGTCTATATATCATTTGGCAGTAAATGGAAAAAGTTGACATAACTAATTGTGATACTCCATCAAATAATACTAGAACCTAGAAGTACTACATATTTACTATAAATCCATCCCTTTACAAATTGATGTGACATGCTGTCACATTAACCATTTAACCACTAAATTACCACGACATTTCTAGTTTAAGAAACTAAATAATGAATACAATTAAAATAAATAAATAACTTAATCAGTAAAATCACCCCAATCTCACCGTCATCTAAGTCCAATTAAATTCGTAGGTTCCAGTTAGCACAATCGATAAAATCTCTAATAATTGAATAAAAGATCTAGGGTTCAATCCTCACTTACACTAAAATCCGTTGATGTCTTAATCTGATAATAAAGAGTTATCATTAGGAGGGGACGACATATGTTGAAACTCTCTCTAAAGAAAATCCAAATAAATTTCCTTCTCAACGTCAACACAATTCTTAATTTGCTCACTGGGAAATCAAATTTTGACTATTCATATCATTTTCCATCCTCACATATGATCATTGCATCATTGAGTAATTCCCATTTCACCAATGCCACCACACGGTCCACACCTCTATAACCAAAGACTGGCCATGGGATGATGAGAAGTAAAGGAGGAATACTTCTATCTCTCTTTCCTATTATATTGTATCATCCAATCAACTTAAATGGATCCCATTTACTCAATCTTAGACAATTTTTGGAAAACTGCCACATAGTGTCGTTTGGATTAAAATCAAAAATATTCCATGAAAATTAGGGTGGACAAAATACGGTGTTGATAATAAGGGTTTTGATTTTATTCTTTAAAAGATGGGTACCCAGCAGTTTTACCCATTAATACTCTTTTAATTCAGCTAACAATAATTTTTTACCCATTACTAAACATTAATAGAGAAAAATATGACATTTTGCATTCTCATCAATATACAAGAGGATGGGCAATACATCTGCCAAACGCCCTTTGGGCTTATAGAAATTCACCAAAGTCAGCCACAGGGTTTTCACCATTTTCCTTGGTTTACAGGATAGAGGTAATGAGTCCGGTAGAAGTGATGACTCCCTTTTTAAGAGTTATGCAGATGCGGAAGAAAGAAAAAGAAAAGGGAGTCTTTACGACAGAAAGATGTGAGGACCTAGAAGGGCTTAACGAAAAGAGGGAAGAGGCATAAGAACACAGCCGCAAATATAGACAAAGGATGATTGAAGCCTATGACAGAATGATCAAAGAAAGAGTGTTCGTAGAAGGATAACTCGTGTTAAAGGCAGCGGACCACGTTGGGCGAGGTATAGCAGGACCATCTAAGTTTTCACCAAAATGGGAGGGACCTCTTGTGATAAGAGAATCTCATGCAAGTGGGTATTATTGTTTAGCCCAGATGGATGGCAAAGATCTGATAGATCCCATCAATGGCAAGTGGCTAAAATGTTATTATGCTTAAAAGAAAAGAAAAAGTTATGTAGTTATCCCTTTTGTTTAATGAGTTTTATGTTTCCTTCAAGTGACTATGTCACCAGATAAGATTGTAACATGCTTTTAATAGTATGTAATGAAAAAGTATGAAGTATTATAAAAGTGTACTGTGTCATAGTAATAGCAAAAGCAGTAACAACAATGACCCTTTCCGAATACATTTAATTGAATCGCGCAGAGACAAGAGGATAATTGTAAAATGGTCGGTAGAGTCTGCCATGCATTGCCAGCTAGCTACAACATTATTCTATAAATATTAAATCGAACCCGAATCTAAAAAACTGTAGTTGATCTTTCTAAGATCAAATAAAATATTAGGAAAATATTTATATTCATTATTTCAAAAATATATTCAACATTGATGAAAAATGTTTAAATTTTAACATATAAAAGTAGCTGAAAAAAAGAAAGACAGAAGGAAACAATGGATGTATGACAATCAAAACCCATACACTATTTTTCCAAGGTTAAGTAATGAGTCATACATAGATGCTACAATAGTTTTCCAGGGTTAAGTAATGTGTGATATGTGTCATACATAGATGCTAGACGTGGCACACAGTTTTAGACTCTGGCCTCTCCTTAGCCAAAAAAAACTATAAAAGCCTTTATTCATTCACATTTCTCTCACTACAATTCTGCCTTTTCATAAACATAGTTCCAAATGGCCGATTCAACACCACTTCTCTCCCAACCAAACTCGGTCGAGTCACAAAGCACCACCCCACCTCTAGAGAAACACCATCCATCCCTTGATTCAACCATTGAACGGTGTATAGGACAATTTGGGTGGGCCCAATTCTTCCAAACTCTACTTGTATCCTTTGCATGGCTATTTGATGCACAGCAAACATTCATCAGTGTCTTCACTGATGCATACCCAACATGGCACTGCACTACTCATCAACATGGTTGCAACTCGGTCTCCAACATCTGCTATCTTCCAAAAAATTCATGGGCATGGGATTGGCCTTCCTATACATCAATCATATCAGAATGGAAGTTAGAATGTTCTTCTTCCATTATCACTGGCTTGCCTGCATCATCTTTCTTCATGGGTTGCCTAGTGGGTGGATTCGTTCTTGCAACACTTGCTGATTCCTCACTTGGTCGCAAAAACATGCTCTTTCTTTCATGCCTAACCATGTCCCTATCTTCTTTGCTTACTGTCTTCTCCACCAACATATGGGTTTACTCGGCTTTAAGATTGGTTTGTGGATTTGGCCGTGCAACAATTGGAACTTCTGCACTTGTGTTAACAGCTGAGCTTGTGGGTAAAAGGTGGCGAGGCCAAGTGGGTGTGATAGGGTTCTTTTGTTTCACAATTGGGTTCTTATCACTACCAGCTATAGCTTATTTGAATAGAGGCTCATCTTGGAGATCTCTTTATTTATGGACTTCTATCCCAGGAATCTTTTATTCTATGCTGGTTCACTTCTTTGTTCGTGAGTCTCCTAGATGGCTCTTTGTGCGTGGACGAAAAGAGGAAGCAGTGGCCACGTTGAAAAGCATTGCAACACCTAGCCATAGTAGTTGTTTAACTTGGAGCTTCTCTGAGGTTTCGTTTCAGGAAGAAAGATGGAATAATGGGAATGTTTTCTCGACTATAAAGATGTTGGTGCAGAAAAGATGGGCTTTCCGAAGGTTGTTACCGGTTTTGGTGATAGGTTTTGGGAGTGGAATGGTGTACTATGGCATGCCATTAGGCCTAGGAAACTTGTCATTCAATCTCTACTTGAGTGTTACATTAAATGCCTTAGCTGAGATACCATCTTCATTGATCACTATGTTGCTTATAGGTAAGTTGAACAGAAAATTTTCTGTGCTTGCTTTCACTACCCTTAGTGGGATTTTCAGTATTATGTGTGCTTTGAAAGGTGAGGTGTGGATAAGATTGCAGATTGGACTTGAGCTAGTATCCTTCTTCAGTGCTTGTACTGCTTTCGATATATTACTCATATTCACAATAGAGTTGTTCCCTACTTCTGTGAGGAACTCAGCTACTTCGTTGGTGAGACAAGCAGTTGTGTTTGGTGGTGTGTTTGGTCCGATGCTAGTGGCTGCTGAGAGAAGAGATGGAATTTCATCATATGGGGTGTTTGGGTTGGTGATAGGCTGTTGTGGGCTGTTTGCAGTTTGTTTACCAGAGACACGAGGTAGAGCACTTTGTGATACAATGGATGAGGAAGAACACAAAGAGAAGGAAATTTGTAATGGTGAAGGTGATGTCTTGACTTAATTAGCTTTTGGTTTGCTCAAATTATGTAAAAACTGTGTGCAGTGATTGGTCCAGAATCTTTAAGATAAAGAGGTGACAGGGACGGGTTTTGCTTCCCCCCGTCCCTAATGTATATATAAATATTTAATTTTTTCATATATATATATTTATATTTATACATATAATTTACTTTTCTCTATACATATCCTGAATTTAATTTATTTATACATATTATATTACCGTAACCTAAGCACTTCTCTCTCTTAGTACTTTCGGGGTCACCATTTTTCTTTATGCTTCATCTTTGTGTTTGTTGGTGTTGAAACCAACTCATTAGGATTAGTAAAACATCTCAAATTTATATCAAACCTGATTTCTCCCACTCCTGCCCTTGAATAGAAGAGGATGCACCAATGGTTTGACTTTTCCTTGCCCGTTACCATCCCTACTTAGTACTATATATTGTTCTTGGTTGTCTAATTTGATGTTGTTGAATTTTATGCCCAAAGATATCTCCTTTCATCAAAGTAATTGTTTTATAAGTTTCAGTTATTACAACTTGGGTGCTTTCTCATCAGAGAATTTCCTAACTTGCAACATATAAATTCAAGTTAGTTGTGCTTTTAAGTGATAGCCCAGTTATATTAGCATCTTTCGAGATATCACAGATCTCACGTCTCTGATTTGAATCCATCTTTCTCTCCTGCTTTCCACACTATAATTATTACAATATAAAATAAAATAAAAAGGATAATGATGATCTTAGTCGTGTTGATGTTACTTCCTAGCAAAATAATTGAACGAAAACTGTGATTCATAGTGACTTCCCCTGTTTTTTCTTTCTTTTGTGCTTAATGTGTAAAAAGGATATGCATTAACGAGAATAAAAAAAACGATTTGTTTGCAAATGGGGTTGTGGTTTCTGAATATATAGAATCGCAATAAAGCAATTTGTCTCAAACTCTCAATCACTTCCATGAATGAAGCAAATAATTAATCATACATCAGTTTTGGTTTCCCTTAGACCATGTCACCTTTTTGCTGTCGGCCCTGGTGTGATTCATGCCCATGGAAAAAGGTGAAAAAAAAAATTAAGGAATAATAACAAAGTTTCTTTTTCAACCCTCATATCAAACGGGTTTGACTGTGAATTAACATTACTCATACAATATAATTCTGGTAAGGTTTTTGTTTGATTACATGAAATTTATTTATTGGGTTGGAAGGCCATGTAACATGATCCTATTGAGGGATTAAATCTATGAAAAAGCATGTGTTTGAGAAGTCCTATGTTTGGTGGCTTATTTACATTGCTACATATAGTTATTATTTTCTTCCTCTCCATTAAAATGAGTTATCAAAATCCTAATTAACTAACAAATCATATATTTAAGTGGAGTGCTTATAAGGGATTTGTTAATTACATGACATAGATCTATTGGTTGGAAAAATCGGTGGCATGTTTCTATGGAGGACTCCATTATTACTTGAATGAGAGATTAAAAAAGTTCTTATAGTTATTAACAAAAAAAATAATAGTAATTGAAATTAAAATGACACGTACCTTTCACATGTACTTCTTAGAGATGGCACCTAATTACTCTTTTTTACAGTCACCATTTATTGTAGTCGCATTTTTTATTTTTTGAAATGTTTATAAATATTAATATATAAATAATCTCATCCCTTCTCTCAGTTGGAACTAAGGCATGAGGAAGTATCACCCAGTTTTAGTGGAGAATTCATTGAAACTAGGAGCAACATGATATATAAATATATATATATATATATATATCTGTGTGTGTGCGCGCACGCACGTGCATGCATGTGCATGCGAAAAGTAATTAATATAATACATAGATTTATTAATTGGAATTGTATAAACAACTTAAACATGGTTTTGAGTAACAAAATTTCTGTCGAGGTTTTCCAACTCAATTAAATAAGTGGTTTTGAGCTTTTGTTTAGAAAAGACAATTAGTTCGAGTAGCACTTAAACAATATACTAATTTATCATTCTGATGGAGAATGCATGGGTCATCCTTGCCCACAATAAACAATTATTAATATATTATCTCATACTTTGCTTTGCATGTGCTTTGGACATTGTTAAAGTATGAAAGTAACTGGGCGCTCCTAAATGATAGGAGGTCCCAGCAGCCAGCGTGCCTCTTTTTCACTTTAGTTGCTGTTATCCTTTCATTATAAAGATAGACCCAATAGATTGAAGTTCCGGAGAATTCACGTCTCTTCTCGTCAGTGGGAAAAAAAAATTAAAGAAAAAAGAATCTAAAGAATTGACTGATTTCATTAAATTCTAATTTTAAATTGATGACAAATAATGAAATGATGATAGAGGCCTATTTCTCTAAATTGACCCGCTGAAATCGATTTACATAGGTTCTTTTGTTTGTTTGATTGATTTTTTTATTCATTGTTGTTTTGTTTAGATATGATAATATTTGAAATTTATGACATTGTAATTACTTTTTATCATTAGAGACATCAATAATTTTTGTTTTTTTTTTTTAAATTTTTTAAAATATAATTATGTATAATTTTATATTAGCGAGATTTGAATAGATTCCATTATTTGATGTTAAAAAATTTTACACGTTAAAATAATTTGAACGGATCTATTTGATATTGTTATAAAAAGAAATACTTTAACAGTAGAGTTCTACATATGAGATCTCTCGTTAAATCCCCGTGTAATTTGTAGTCTCTGTTTCTTTCTTTTTGTTTGTGTTTTGAGTGTTTATCGTATTTTTCTTTAGCAAAAAAATAATAATAATAATAATAAATAAAAAGTAGAGTTCTAGAGTCTGATAATACATGAGAATATTTTCTTTTTTAATATTCCTTTGAAAGATAGTAACCCAAGTGGAAGAAACAATCAGTGGCGCTAGGTGAGATGGAGATTACTCAATGATGCAGTGATTATATGTGAGGACTAAGGAGGATATGAATGGTCAAAATTTGATTGCCAGTGAGCAAATTGAGAATGATGCTGACAGTGAGAAGGAAATTTTGGAGTGAGAAGGAAATATGACAACTGAGAATGATGCCGACAGTGAGATTGGGGTGATTCTGCTGGTTAGGATTTTATTTATTTATTTATTTTTTTTATTCTATTTGTTGTTTAGTGTTTTAAACTAGATATAAATTGGTAATTTGTTTTTGATGAACTATTTTTTTTTTTTTTTTGATGAACATACAAATTGGTAATTTAGTGGTTAATAGTTGATGTGGTAACATGTCACCTCAGTTTGTAAATGATATGGCTGGTAGTAAAATATGAAATACCTCTAGCATTATTTAATAGAGTATCACGATTAGCTTAGTCAACATTTTCCATCTACTACTAAAGGACATAGACAATTTTGACACATCAAAAGGTGAGGGATTAAACTGACACATATGATAGATGTTAGGACCAAAATGATAATTTCTTCTAAATTATTTTTAACATCTTAGCAATCTCGCTAGAAGCCCATTCTAGACAGGACAATTTTTCATTTTCAAACTGCTTCCATCGCTAGTAATAATAGCGAAATTAACAAGAAGTGTAAGTGATTAAATAAGATCAATTTTGTTATGTGTAGCATGCTTAAAGTGACCCATTGAAGTTAATATTTGGATAACAAAAGTAAAATTAATCTTTTTTTCAGAATTTATGTAAAGAGATGTGTTGGGATCATATTTTACAAATAAATAAATAAAAAGAAAGTGAGAAAAGATGAGTCAACTTTCTACGGAGACGTGGGCTTTGGCACTTAAACAAATCATACTTTGGTTTATACATTTGAAAACCGATGGCCAAAAAACATAGGCCACCGGATCATTGCCAAAATAAGTGAAGACATGGGCTTGGTGGATTTCATTTTAAACATGGAATTCAAACTGATTTGTCAGGAAACTTACTAGTCCAACCATTAAAGTCCAGCAATCTAGAACAATGGCTTGAGAGTTGAGACTATAGTCTCAACTCTCTATCTGCCTTTTTTGGTTGAACAACTAGGTTGGGTTTCATAGTTATGTAAGACACGTGCTTTTCATTATAAAGAATAATGATATAGTTCAAATAAAGAATTGATTTATAACACAAAAAAAAAATATAAATCATCTCATTTTTAAAGTGCCTAAGAATTTTATCATTAACCACAACAATCATTAAATTTACTATTTACGAAGAAAAAAAAAAAAAAAA
>JARYZH020000838.1:0-61017 GCA_030021035.2 Notholithocarpus densiflorus
TAATAAAGGGGAACATGATATAAATATATATATATATATATATATATATTTATATATATCATTGAGCTATAAGACTTTTGGTAATGATCAAATTATTTGAAACTATTTTTATTTTGTAATTTTTTAAAATAATTTTATTATTATTATAAATTCAATAGTTACAATTGAAGATGAGGAATTTGAATAGTGGTGATTTTTGTTAGAAATACCAAAAGTCGCTAGTTGAATTACAAGGTTCTTAGTGTACTTTTTAAAGTACCATTCTTTGTAGCATACTTTGACGGAGTTATGGAAAAACAAGGGACAAGAAAAAAAAAAAAAAAAACGTTTGTCAATACTTGGAAGTTTTGTAACTAGTTGCAATACTTTGATAGTTTGCATACACAAAAAAAACAAACAATAATAAATAAATAGTAAAAGATAGGGAACCAAAATAAATAGAAAAGAAGCATAATGGGAACGTACATACTAAGTCTGTTTGGATAGGTTATTGCGCAAATGTGTGTTTTTAATAAAATGTGTTGCGAAAGCATTAGTTGTGTATAAAATTGACATTTCAAGAAAAGCAACTTCTTCCTTCAGTTTTAAAACCCAAGTTTTGAGCATTTTTTAAAAGCATAATTTCTTAACAAAAGCCTAGCTAAACACTTTTTTTTTTTCACGTTTTGGCATTAAAACATGTGTTTGCCTAGCTCAAATGTCCAATCAAACAGGCTTTTCAATATCATGTTAGTATATACGTCAGTAAGTCTAGCCCAGTGGACTTGGCTCAGTATACTCATTTGTAGTATACTCATATTACTTGTATTTCACATATGCTATGCCTATATAAGATCCTCTATTATACAATGTTAGGCATATAGAATATACATCAATATACATATTATTCTCTCTCTCTCTCTCTCTCTCTCTCAACAATCATTAGTTGGAAAAAGAATTTGAACTATTGCCATTTGATTTAAAAGTTCTTTTTTTTTTATAGGAAAAAATTTGATTTGAAGATTAATTGATTTAATAGGATCCAATCATGTTCAATTTTTAATGTTTGAAGTACTCCAATCATGTTAAAATTATAAAATTTTAAATTAAAAACCTTTGTCAATACTCAAAGACTTTGAAAATTTCCATTAGAATCCTCCCTTTTAATGCTTTGTTTAGCAGATCAGGATCAGGATCTGATTGCTTACCTAAATCATAGTCTCCCTCACCCAATAGGAAAGATATGACTTTTCTCTTCCTTCATCCAAAAGCTCTACTGGCATTGATGGTTGTTCACAGCGAAGATTCAATAAAATAATTAAGATACCTTAACCAAGATGTTAGTTGAAGAGATAAGATTGTTAAAGTATTTGGTCACTCCATAATTTAATCTAGGCCAATTATAAACCCAGCACATGATTATGAGTTAATTGGAATTAAAAAAAAAAAAAAATTAAGTTCTGAATTATTTTGGTCACCCATACTTGATTTAGACCACGTAAACTAATCTTGAGAAGCATTGTTTGATTAATTTATATCAAAGAAAATAGATTGATTAAGTTATTATGCAATTGAGTTTGAACTATATATATATAAAACTACAAGAATAATAAACTTGCAAAAAAAATGGATTTCCTGCTCTTTTTTTTTTTAATTATTAAAGAATAATGTACTGCATGTGGTTTATATCATATTGCTAATGATAATATAATCAAACAGTTCCTGCTACTATTGATGATGAAAAGTGTTAGTCGGAATTTCTTTTTTGGAAAGACTACAATGAAAAACAGTTCTCAATTTGTTGTTTGATTTTCGTCACTATCGTGACAACTCAAATTATTGGGACTTTTATCTTTGTATTTTATCTTGGCTTTCTTTTGTATAGTTTAAGTCTGTTAGCTTTCTTTTTCTTCTTCTTTATATATATATATATATATAAAAAATAAAAAGATAAGAGCCGTTTTCTTTTCTTCTTTTTTTCTCTTCTTCTGGTCAAATTCCTTTAAGTCTGTTAGCTTTTTTTTTTTTTTTTTTTTTGGGTCAAATATTAAAAAGACAAAGATTTGTTGAGTGAATAACAGTATTTTATTGACTAACTTCAGCGAGCAGAGAAAGTGATGGAGTCCATGCATTATGGACTGCTCTTGTTAGATCATACTCTTATTTTTTTTTCCCATTATTGGCTGTATTCTTGACTCTTTTGTACCATTTCATTGATACCGAAATTGCAGATTGCTATTCCACTTTCTAGCTCTTTCTTCTTTACTCATCTTTTACCACCATTGCCAGACCCACTTCTCCAAGCCAGTGCAGTTCACATTCTTTAATCTGTCCCTCCAAATCATCATCAGCATTTCTACCCTCAATTCGTGAAACTCAAGACCCACAATCTCTTTTTTTTCAAAACCAATACCAACATCATCAACGACCTCAAAATCCACGTTTCCAAGAAATAGCACCATCACTTTTCCATTTCTTCTTCTCCTTCTGCATGTTTTTGACATCCATACTCTCTCAAGGACTCAGCCACTCATGCTATCCAAACCCATTTCTATTCCTCCCTTGTTCGTAGATCAATATTCCTTTAGACAATTCAAAGATTAAAACCACTCAATCATCTGTAGCCAAATCAGTGGTCTTGCCCAAAGCCGTGTAGTCAAATCTGTTGAGGGTAGAGAAATGGCAGAAAGTGCAGTCAAGCTAGTTATACAACATTTGATCCAGTTGTTATCCCAAGAAGCGTCACTGTTGGAGGGTATCCATAAGAAAGTTGCTAACATCAAAGACGAACTTAAGAGCATTCATTCCTCCCTTAAGGATGCAGATGCAATGGCCAAGATGGGAGATATGAACAACATTGCGATAACATGAGTCAAGCAGGAAGGGAAAAAGCTTATCACATAGAAGATGTCATTGATGAATACATACTTCATTTAGCAAAAAATCCTCAAGGGCAAAGGCAACGCTTCCGTTTACTGTTGAAGGTTTTTTACTTTACCATAAAACTGATACAGAGACATGTGATTGCCTCTAAGGTTCAAGATATCAACAATAATCTCAAGGTAATTTAATTAGGAAGAGACTCACCACACAAAGTCCTTTAAGACAGTCTCCACAATGCATTTGAATGAATTCTACCACACAGCTTATCCCTTCCCCAATCTAGCACTTTGTTTCATGGCAAGCTCCGCCACTTGGCTCAGTGGATTTACTATACAGTTAGGAACTTAGGATATGCCATGTGTCTTACTATAGAATTGTGGACAGCCTGCGAGGGATTGACCATTGCTTGCGATAAAGGATACAAAAATCTCATGCTGGTGGTTGACTCATAAATTGTTTACATGTACTTGCATGACCTTAAGAAAAATATAAGACAGTACTACTCAAATTCACAATGACGGAAGCTACTGGATATGGATTTCTATATTTATGGCATGTCACGAATTACAATTTTCTATAATAGCACAAATTATATTATTTGGTAAGACAATGTTAATAATTTGACTTGTAGAAGAAACTAATTAAAAGGTTTTGGTTAATTTAGGTGACTGATTGGGTACTTCAAATGAAAATATGATTTTATGTGCATTTAGAGGGTATCTCATGAGACAATCTCATGAGCCACCCTCTCACAAAAGGTGAGACACACATTAAAATTATGTCCATAAGATATTTTTTTTTGTTTCCAACAAGCACAAGTATTTTGAAAAGTTCTTGAATAAAATTCAAAAAGTTCCCTATAGGGATTAGTAGTTGGAGAAACATAATAGCATAACAAAGAAATTAATCTAATAGAAATTAACAAACAAAGTACCGTGATATGTAATATAATGCACGTTTTTTAAACAATATTTGTTGTATTACACTAAAGTATTCGTACACAGTAGTTAAAGGATGTCATGATGGAGTCCATGAGCTTAGTTTGTAATGATCCTCAAACGGGAAAAGTTTTACCAAAAAAAATAATCAAAGAAATTATTGGTTAGGAGCATTTGACATCATGAATGTTTAAAAGATTAGGTTATATAATTTGAAATCATCCTGGGAGAAATTGTATAATTTTACCCATAAAATTATCTAACAGGTCAAGATTTATAAATGGTCCATTAAAAGTTCCTCAAATCTTTTTAATATGATACATCTTAGGATTAATTAGACTCCTTCTATTAAGGATTTTCAAGTGCCAAATCAAGCAAGATTCAATATTTTTTTTTTTGTCAATCGTTCAGAACATTTGCGCTTAGAATTCTCCCTAGATTCACAATTTTGAGCATTCGCATCTACGGATGCAAAAAAAAAAAAAAAAAAAAAAAAAAATCTATTTTACATCCTCAAAAACTACTTTATTTATTTTGTCATCCCATTTTATAACTTACTCAACATTTCAGTTTTTATTTTTACATACAACTCATTAAAATAATATAAATTATACCAACAAATAATATTAATTCTACAGTGATGTGACAAAAAAGAGAAGAGAGAGAAAATATTTGAGAATAAATTTTTTTTACAACTATAGCTAAGTTGTAAAAATTTTTGAGTTTACACACCTAGGTAAAGCATGTTTTTGGTCTGAGAGAGTATAAAATAGCAATTTAAAGAGTTTTACACGTACCCCAATTCTAATGCTGGTAAGTGATGGGAAGTACGTAGACAATTTTTTGTTTGGTCTCAAGGAAAAAGGTAAAAAGTAATTAGAAATCAAAGATTTTGTTTTTTCTCGGTCTCTCAAAAATAAAAAATAAAAAGATTTTTTTTTTTTCCAGCAATGTGGCCCCTGAAACTCGAAAGCTGTTTGTGAGATGTTGGAAATGAGAGAATCTTGGGACTTGGTAAGTATTCAAGGTTTCTCATATTCTAGGCTGGGCAAAGTGTTGGATGTGATTAATAGACAGATTATGTGGGCTCTAATTGCGGGAAAAAATAACAATAATTGAGCAATACCCTCTCCATCTCCATTTCACTGGTGGAGATAATTCACTTTTATTTTTTTGAATTTGACCATGTTGGGTAATTTAAAATTTTTAATGACATGAAAATTGATATATTTTTATATTTATAATATTTAATTTGAATAATAAAATGGATTCATTTCAAATAATAAACTTACTTGGATGATATTAAAAGTTGACAGATCAAAGTAAAGAAGCCAGGCATGGGTCTTTATTTAGCTAAACCCAGAAAACTTCCTTCCATGTAGTGCTACAAATTTGCATACAGGCCCATTGTTTAAATTTAAGGGGTTGCACTTCTGGATGGGCCTAAACGATAATGGGTCCTTTTTAATAAGGGATATTAAATGGGCAATGAGGAAGGGCTTTTTAGTAAAATTTTGGGCTGACTTTTTCGGCCTTAGATTGGTCTATTAGGATTTATATTGAACCTTGCCGCTGGTAGTGTTTTCACACAGAAACTTCGTTGTTCTTTTTCTTATGGCTTTGTTGACTCAAACTCAATAATAGTATTCTAGTGAGAGATATTCTATCTAGAAGGGGCATAGAAGTCCCCACCGTTTTGCCTCTATGCAATTCCAATCCAGAAAAATAAATCAATAAATAATTGTCCATATTCTTAGACCTCTGTGAGGCTCAGTATTGTTATTCATTAGTTAACATTTTTTTTTTTTTTTTTAAGAAACAAACACACACACAAGAGAGAGAAAAAGAGGTTCTAACACAAAGACACACCACAACTCCACTCAAAAACCATGTTAACAACGAAATTTAATAAAACTCACATTAATTGTTTCCATCTAAGAAGTATGGACATCTTATTTGGGCTGTCGCGACCATGTTTGACTAGTGCCAAACACCGGCTATCTCTTTGACACACCTCTGAAATATTGTTACAAGTGTGTCCTAGCACTTTTTTATTAAAAAAAAAAAATGACAGGACAATGCTGGGGTGTATTTCAGTTTTTGGGATTTTTTATAATATTATCTACTATTACTTGTAAATTGATATATGTTTAATGATATATAAAATATAATTAAAAATATAATTAAAAATTAATTAACATACAAATCCCCACCATGCTATGTCTTAATTTTTTTAGAAGTTGTTGGACCCATGTCCATGCTTCCTAGATTGCCATTAGGACAACAGATCAATTGATTTTTTTGGCTTCTCAAAAAAAAAAAGATCAGTTGATTTTAATTGGACCCTATAATGTTCTATTTTTTATGTTTAAACTACTCTAATAATGATATTACTCATTTTTATCCTTGGAAAAACTTTAAAATTTAGTACCCTTTTAAAACATAACTCATTCTCATTTTTCAAAACTCATAACTCAGATTCTCAACTAAAAATAAATAAAAAAAACTCATAACTCATATCTCATATCTCATTTCTTGTAACTCATATATATTTCTCTGTTTTCTCCTAACTCATTCTCATTGTGTTTGGCATCCCAAATGTAGTTGGTTTTCTTATTGAAAAATGCTATTTTAACTCATGTTTGGTACTGCCTAGTTAGAATGGCTGGTATGTTGCCTCCTTCTCTTTGAAGCCCGCATGTGGCAAACTGACCAAACTCCATTTCTCATCCCAGATGGAGAAAGACACTAGACTTCTAAATGAGAGAGAGAGAGAGAGAGAGTCAACAAAAGTGATGAGAGACCGAGAGAGAAGAGCAACATATAGTACTAGGGAAGGCTAATACCATGACCACCAGACCAATTAAGCTTCTTATGAGCTAATATGAAGTATTATTAAATTTATATTAGAATTACATGATTCATAATTTCTAAACTTCTATATCATTTCTCTCTCAATATATTAAATATTACTAATTTTTTTTCATTTTTAAATTATATTGTAATTTAAGAATAATACATTTGCATAGGAATTTATTATTTCTGAATTTATTTTAAATGTGATTTTTATTTAATCAAAATAATCAACTTGAAGGATTATTATAAAAAAAATTTCATGCTTATTTATGTTGTACTATTTTCTATTAACCTTATTATGTTAACCTTATAATATCATGAAAAATTATTTGAAAGTTTGTTTCAAATTTTTAAGATATTTTTAGTCAATTTTGCTAATATTTAAAAATTAAAACCTTTATTGTATTTTAATTAATTACTAAATTAATTATGACATCATCACAGTTCGACTTCTGTCTAACTTTAAAAGCCTTGATCCTTTCCCTTTACTGGTTTTTGGAACAGCCCAGGTTTGAAAACCATGGACATAGTTACTTATAGAATTTTTTTTTTTGGGTAAACTATGTATTTGATCTTTATCCTTTGCACCATATTTCTATTTGGTCCCTAACCTTTCAATTGTGTCAATTCGGTCCTTAATCATTCAATGTTGTGTCAATTTAGTCCATGCCGTTATCTTTTGGATGCAAATTGCTAATATGACAAACGGCCAAAATAAAAAATTAGTTTATTGTCACATTAATGGAAATTAATTTTTTATTTTGGCTATTTACCATGTCAGCAATTTGCATTCAAGAGATAATGACAGAGACTAAATTGACACGGTACTAAAATGTTAGAGACCAAATTGACACAATTGAAAGTTTAGGGACTAAATTGAAATATGATTTAAAGGATAGGGACCAAATATGTAGATTATTCCTTTTTTTTTAAGTTAGGTCTAAACATTTTTTTTTCTTTTTTCTTTTTTTGGTTCTTTTTAGTTGTTAATTTTTTTAAAAAAAAAAAGAAGGCTGAAAATACTTTTTTGCTTAGATATATATTTTTAAAATTGAGAACATTATTATTTTTATATAATAATAATGAAAATGAATTATTCATATAGTATTAAGTTTTATGTAATAGGAGCATGAAAGTAAATTTATAAAAATTATATTTTCTATGCTTTTATTTTTTCTCAATTAAAGAAAAGAGTTTTCCATCTCTCCATTTTTCAACCCTCCAACCTAATACCATGAGGGAAATCTAAAATCTCTTATTTTCTCGCACTTTTCCATCCCTCCTGTAAGTAGTCAGAAAATAAAAGCCCAAACCCACTAAGAACAGTGGTTCCTTGTCCTTCAAACCAAGCCCAAATAATATAATTTTCTTTAGAGAGTGAGAAAACACTTCAAGTCCAATTCTAAGCTAAGTTCAAGTGTATGGCCGAAGAGACCAGAGTAACAAAGAAGTGAAATTCAAGTAGTAATTAAGAATAATGCTCTCCTCGGGCAGGTCCAAGTTTTAGTTTCTTATATATGATTGGTACAAGTTTTACACTAAGTAATACACTGTTTAGTTCCTTGTTTTTTTGTTTCTTAGAGAAAAATGTTCATCCTCCTTTTCTAGGAGGTTCCCTTCCTTTTATATCCTCCCTCCTTGCATCCTAACCCTCCACCTATATGGCTCAAGGCATTCCTTAGGATACTTGTCCCATCAAAACTCTGCTGAAGGTGGTAGAAGGGGTTGATAGCTATGAAGTTATTGTTCAGGTGTCATTTCCACATTAATGCAGCTGATATGGTTGGTGTAGGGCATTCAATGCGGAGGTGGGAGGTATATCTTTCAAGAAACTTCCCCTCACCTTCCATGCTTCCATTATGATCCTTCATAAGATACTAACTACCTTGTTTCTACTTCCATCCCTAGGTTGATAGAATCCTCGGAGCTTATTTACCCCTTCGGGCTGGTTTATGCAAGCTACTCTATGGTCTAATCCTCTTTGGTCCTCGAACCCCCCACACCTCCAATCAAATGAACCATTAGTGTTTGTTTAGAGATCCATTAGGCTTTTAGTGCAAAGTTGACTTGATTGTGACAATCAAGCACGTGGGTCCCATGAATATCTCTTTTATTACAATATTGTCACTTAACTCAATTCTAATAAAATGAGAGCTTATATCAAGCATTTCCATTTTCTTAACTCATTCTCCTTTTTTTTGAGTGATGAGTTATGGAAACTAGGTTAAAGTTATGAATCCAAACAATAGTTGAGGTGATGGGGCCCACAAAAATCAAGAATTGAATTATGAAATCTGAGTTATTTGACCTAAACCAAATAGGCATCAACTTTAGTAATGTTGTAGTGACCCTTTTGTTTTTCTTATTTGTCCTCTTTCCCTTTGATTGCAGTCAATGCCAGGGCAGGTAGATGATTAAGCAACTTGCTTTGAATGAAACTTGTTAGCCAATTTTTAAAGATAATGACAACCCCACAAACCCAAAGACTTTGAAAATTCCCGTTCAAACTTGTCCCACTTAATGCTCTATTAAGCACATCATAACAAACAAAGTTTCTCTTCGACCTAGTTTGGAGAGAAATTTTTCAAACTTCTCATATATTTCATTTTTGGGACTGAATTTTGAAAATCTAATTATTGAATTTCATGTTTCTTACGTTCTTAATATGCATATCAAATTTCATTCAAATCAGATGTTATTTACTATTCGATCAATAAATTTATTTTTTATACACAAATTTAGATCGCAAAAACTTGAAGTTTTTACATTTGTTTGATGACATAGCAATTAATCTTTGATTTGCTTGAAATTTTGCAAGCATTAAGGATATAATAAGAACATGAAATCCAACGGCTAGATTTTCAAAATTCACACTCAATATAAAGATATACAGGGAGTTTGAAAGGTTTTTCTCTTTAAACTAGTTTGGAGAGAAACTTTGTTCTGACCACAATCTCATTGCTCACCTACCCAATGATGGAACTACTCAAGGGCTGAGGGGGACCATGACCCCCCCCTCCCATCTTCCCCCAACCTTTGAAAAAAAATCTACTAGTATGTATATTAACAAAAAAATATTTTACTTTTGGCTTTAAAATTTATATACTTGTTCCCCCCTCTCCAAAAAATTTACAAATTGACCCAAGAAATCCAAAAAATAGATAACAAGAAAAATTTATTAAAAAAAATGCAATATCTGGATAATAAGAAAAAAAATTAGACAAATCAGAAAGCCAGTCTAAGCAAAAACAATAATAACAAATCAATTACAAATCCTAGCAAAAAAAATCACAAAAACCCAATAACTTTTACCCAATTTCTCCCTCTTACTTGAGAGCTTTATGCCCCTCTCAAATGACTTCACCCCCATAGCCATAGAGACAACTCCTATGCCACATACTAATCGCTCTATCCACACACCAGTTAGACCTTGAAAATACTAGGACATGCCAATTGACTTACAAAACTCTTGATTATAAAATCCTATTATTGATTTTTTTTTTCAAAAGAAAAAATACAAATAATAATTAAAAAAATTAGTGCTAATAATGCATTGTTGTCAACATCTAGTATTGATATTCCAATTTTTTAAATCTTTGAATAAAGAACTTCAACCCCCTAAATTTGAATCCTAGTTCCGTCGCTACACCTACCTATCCCAATAGGAAAGAGCTGACTTTGTCTGTTGTAGCTGTATTCTCCAACCCCAGTCAAGGTTCCTAAACTGGATAAGTGCATTGGTCAAGACTTTTTCCTTGTTAATGTTTGGCAAATTATAATATATAAGCTAAACCAATTGAACTGATTTTATCTTATCTATCTTTTTAAGAATTAAGTCAGAACCAGTTTTAATTAACATGCAATTCATGAAAACGCGAAATATAAAACTAGGTTTGGTGGGACTATCTATCTATGCCAAGGAAGCCACAAAAAATTAAAATTCTGATTTTGGAGGGATTGTATTTGAAAATTACAATTATTTGTATATGTGAATATCTCTAGTCCTATTTCGAACTATTTTTTTGAACTAAATAGTCATTGAACTTTTTCTATATATATAAAAAAAGAAAGTCATTGAACTAAAAACAATTTAAAACCAATTATTTTGTTCTTAGCTGACCTGCTTTGTGATATGCCAAGCACCTTTTTAGTCGTTGTTTGGTTGGGAAGATGGACAAGTAGAATGCCGGAAAATGTTGAGAACAAAATATTTTAATTTTTCACTATATGTGTCACATAACAAATATCATACATATAAAAAAAATAATGTTACTTTTACAATATTTTCATAACAAATCTTAGGTGATGTGATGTTACTAGTTCTAAGCTACACCCTCCAGAACAAATCATGTCATTTAAAATTTTATCATCGAATAGGAAATTTAGAGCTCAAATAGTTAACCCCTCTCCTTACACCAAAAATTAATTGATATTTTGCCCTGATAATAAAAAGTAATTATCATAAAAAAAACGCTCTATTAAAATTTTATTGAATTTATAAAAAATAAATAAACAAAATTTAAAAAGAAGGAAAAAAAGAAAAGAAAAAAAAGATGCCAATAGACTATAAAACTGTTATTGTTTAAGATAAGCACGTCCTCGGTATCCGTATTCAAATCTATATATATCTCTCCCCGTCTAAACGGACCAAGACCCTTCCTTTCTTTCTACTTGGCCTTATCTGACTACTGACGACTTTTTTATTATTTTAGAATGAGACTACTGACGACTTGAATTTATTAGAAACAATTGATGGATAAATTAAATATATAAGAAAAGAAAAACTACAAGGACGGGACCCATTCCACGTGATGATTTTTTTTTAGATCGGATAAAATTAAAAAAAAAAAATATTTTTCACAATATTTACACAATAAATCTTAAGTAACAAATTGTTACTAGTGGGAAAAAAAGTAATTTTGGTGGGGGGTTCAATTTGGAACCAAGTAACAACTTACTACCTGGAATTTGTTATGAATATGTTGTGAATATAATACTTTTTTAAAATTAAACCTATGATGTTTATCTCTTAATGATTGTTTTTTATCATCAAACTAAGATACCAATTGATTTTTGTTGTAAGTTGAATTTGAATCTCAAATCTCTTATTCGAAAATAAAAAATTTTACTAGTTAAACTAATTGAAACCTACAACCCTGAAAACTTGATAGTACAAAATGCTAAAACTTGTTTGGACCTCCAAATTAAAACTTACAACTAGATTGCTTTTACCCTATTTAACTAAGAGTAAGTGTAACGCAATAAAACTAGATCTACTCTCTAATGCATAGACATATACAATAAACAATAAAAGTAAAGCATAGAGAATAAGGGAAGAAGGATGTAAACAACGAGATAACACTGAGATGTGTTATCGAAGAGGAAATCAAAATACCCCTCCAAGCCAAAATGATCCACTAGTGAATAAAGTTGGAGTACAAGGATATCAAAAAGACCCTCCAAACCTAATCTACTCACAGTACTTGAACCCTTTGAGTTCCAGCTCCCAACGGAGCTCACTGAATCATTTCTTCATTAGTTATCCAAATCTTGCAATTAGCTCCAAATTGTATCCACCAATCAATGGCTTCTTCCAATACTTCCCATACGCACCAAAATTACTCTTAACACTCAAATTGGGCGAGGTAAGTGTTTGGATTAAGATCCTCTTAAGGATTTGTAATTAGAAAAGTAGGAGTAGATGAAAACTAAAAGAAATTGTTTAGATGATTGTGGGTTTACAATCTCTAACTCTCAAGTGTATTTCTAGGGTTTTCTCTCTGAAAATCTCCTTACAATTTTATCATCAAATAGGAAATTTAGAGCTCAAACAGTCAACCCCCTCCTTGTACCAAAAATTAATTGATGTTTTGGCTTGATAATGAAAAGTAATTATTATGAAAATGACGCTTTATTAAAATTTTATTGAATTTATAAAAAATAAATACACAAAATTTAAAAAGAAGGAAAAGAGAAAAAGAAATAAGAGATGCCAATAGACTATAAAACTGTTATTGGTTTTTTTTTTTTTTTTTTTTTTTTTTTTTTTTTTGGGGATGAAAACCTGTTATTGTTTAAGATAAGCACGTCGTCTGTATCCGTATTCAAATCTATCTCTCCCCGTCTGTATGGACGAAGACCCTTCCTTTCTTTCTTCTTGGCCCTTACATGACTACTAACGACTTGAATTTATTAAGAAAAGGAAAAGCTACAAGGACGGGACCCACTCCACGTGATGATGCTTTTTTTTTTTTTTTTTTTTTTTCAAGATTCCGCGTGATGCTGTTGACATATGAAACATGATATTCAATTAAATAATTATAATATCTTAACCAAGATGTTTAACTTTGAGTAAGTTCCAGTTAGCTCAACTGGTAAAGTCTCTGATAGTTGTATAAGAGATATGAAATTCAATTCCCGCCTACATCAAAAACTGATTGGTGTATTGGTTTGATGATAAAGAACTATCATCAGTAGCGGATGTTATAAGTTAAAACTCTCTCCAAAAAAAAAAAAATGTTTAACTTTGATGTCTTTGTAGTTGAATTGACACCTCTTTAAACACAAAGTGCTTGAGAGTTTAGGGAAAAATGGTTCAAACTGTGGAGTTATCAGCATGTTATAATTATTTCTCCAAAAAATTAAAAATGTTTAACTTTGAGAAGTTACCATTTAAACTCGGTTGGTTCTTCTTTTTCCTTTTTTTTAGATTGGATAAAATTAAAAAAAAAAATCCACAATATTTTCATAACAAATTTTAAGTGATAAATTGTTACTAGTGGGGAAAAAAAAGTAATTTCAGTGGTGAGTTCAATTTGGAACCAAGTAACAACTTACCACCTATGATTTATTGTGAATATGTTGTGGATATAACACTTTCCTAAAATTAAACCTATGGTGTTTAGCTCTTAATGATTGTTCTTTATCATCAAGCTAAAACACAAATTGATTTTTGTTGTAGGTTGAATTTGAATCTCAAATCTCTTATTCGAAAACAAAATTATTTTACTAGTTGAGTTAATTGAAACCTACAACCTTGAAGCTCGATAATGCAAAACACTAAAACTTGTTTGGATCCCCAAATTAAAACTTACAACTAGATTGTTTTTACGCTACTTAACTAAGTGCAGAATAAGAGTAAGTGTAACACAGTAAAATCGGATCTACTCTCTAATGCATAGACATATACAATAAACAATAAAAGCAAAGCATAAAGAGTAAGGGAAGAGAGATGCAAACAACAAGATAACATTGAGATGTGTTATCGAAGAGGAAACCAAAGTACTCAGCAAAAAATCTCTCCACAACCCTCTAAGCCGAAATAATCCACTAGTGAATAAAGTTGGAGTGCAAGGATATCAAAAAGACCTTCCAAGCCTAATCTACTCACTGTACTTGAACCCTCCGAGTTCCAGCTCCCAACGAACTTCATCGAGTCATTTCTTCACTAGTTATCTGAATCCCGCAATTAGCTCCAAATTGCATCCCTCAATCAATAGCTTCTTCCAATGCTTCCCACATGCACCAAAACTACTTTCAACACTCAGATTGGGTGAGGTAAGTATTTAGGCTAAGAACGTCCCAAGGATTTGTAATTTGAGAGGTAGGAGTAGAGGAAAACTAAGAGAAATTGTGGGTTTACAATCTTTAACTCTCAAGTGTATTTCTATGATTTTCTCTCTAAAAGTCTCCTTACAATTTCGTGGGTAATGAGAGTTTATATAGTGTAGGTAAAGAAGTAAGGAAAGCACATTTAAAATCAGCCAAATAGAAAGTTTTGCAGGTCACTCATGAGTTGGTCCAGTCGCGAAATGACTTGTGAAATGACACTTGACTATTCAGCTTTCAGCATGTGCTTCTCATGTGGCCTTTCACGGGTTCTCCACTCATGTGCCAGTCGTGAACTTCACTATTCTTCATAAATCTTCACCAAACTCTCAAATTCAACCCTTACATTAAATCCCACAAATATACAGGGAAAAGATTGACAAAATACAATCAAATTTTGATACGGAATTAAAGCCAACAAAGCATAGTTGAAAATCACAACTTTACAAACCTTATTGATTAAGTTAATGCAAAATTAAGCTAAGTTTATGAATAAACTGATTAAGAATATGATTTCAATTCAAGGCTAATTGTGTAATAGTCAACAAATTACCAATCACAAAGTGCCATAAAATAAAGAAACAATGCAATTTGTTTACGAAGTAAAAAAAAAAAAAAACTTCTAGGATTTACCTCCAACCCCCAGGCAAAATCAACTAATAAAATCAAAGTTCTCACAATAGAAATTAACCCTAACTTCTATTACTCCCTCCAGTACTGACTTAATTATACGATCACATGCAGTTCTAACCAAGTTGGACTCTATTATTATAGAAATCCTAGATGCACGAAGGGGGTTCTCTCTTCTTGTTTTCAATCAAATATAATGAGCCCTTATATACTTTCGCAAGTAAGGTTTGGATTCCAAGTCATGGGTCAACTTAATGAACCTGATTAAAATTTTGGACTTGTGAAATTCAATTGATCGAGACTTTATTGAGAGTCAGTCAAGACACAACTCGATCAGTTGAAGGCGTGTCAAACCATGTATTGAGAGGAAAATAACTTCCCTATTCTTGAGCTAATTTTGAGACTTTGTATTGATCTTCAAAATACAACTATTTGATACTTGAGACTTACAATTTGTTCACAGGTTTCCAACACTGAACAAGGAAAGGCATAACAATCTCATTCTTTGACAATCTGTGACAAAATTCCAATTACATAAGTAAAACCCAGATTACAATTATATTCCTAAGAAGACTTACAATTTGTTCACAGGTTGCCTATACTAAACAAGTATTAGGCATAATAATCTCTCTCTGACAAACTGTGACAAAACCCCAATTACAAAAGTAAAACCCAAATTACAATGATAATCCTTGGATTACAAATGAAACGAATAAACTAAGTGTCTGTTTGGCTAGCTTATTTTTTTCTAATTTATTTTACTATTCAACTTATTTTTGCTATTATTCGTGGGTTTCACTACACTTTTTGGTACTATTTATGGGTCCCACTGTATTATTTTAACTAACATTTACTTTTATCTACAGTACTTTTAGCAAAAAAATTTCAGTTTCAGCAAAATAAGCGAATTTCAAACAGACCCTAAACTAAACTTAAACAACAACAACCGGTCTCAACAATGTGAAAGCATTCCTACTAACATTTGGCACAATTTTTTAATATTCTACTATGATTGAAAGAATGGTTTCACACACTTTCTCAAGAAGTAGGATAAAAAATTGAAATGCTGAGGAGAAATAAAAAAATGAACACCCCTAGTAAATAACATTTACAACATTCTCATTTCGCTCATGCCAAAACAAAAATAAATAAATAAAAAATAATTTAATCAAAAAGTTATTTTTCTATTTTTCATAACTACTTTCACATCATACTTTACATCACATTTTTTATTTTTCAATGCCTCACATTATATAATCTTACTTTATGTAATTTGGGGTGTTTTCTGAGCATTTTTTTTATAAACAATATCGTACGTTTTGTATTTTAATGTGTTTTGCATCAGTCAATGAAAATGCTATTAGAGAAGAAAAAAACAGTAGGTCCATTTTTTTTTTTTGTCGTCCACTGCAGTGGAAAGGACAAAGGAGAGCAGAGTGAACACCTTAGATCATTGTTGATATATTTACAGATTGCATTCCTTTTCCCCCCAAGCAACGGCATAATTTCCCATCATCATCATCTGTAGCCATAGATGCGATTACTCGTAAAGCAAGATAAATCTATATATGGGACTCCGTTCCCAAGCTCCAAGCATACAAGGAAACTCCATTAAAAGTATTTTGAAATGTAAGATCTCATGCACTTTTGCAAGCTTAGCTTAGACATGTACTTTTTTATGTGGAGGATAATTATCATACATTTTATGGTCAGGTTGAGGTTGCTGCTTTCTCTACTTGAGAAATAAAACAAGTGCAATTTAAGGTGCAGAAGTGCAACTAAATTTTTAAAGAGCAGGTACTATTATGTTTTTATGACTTTTATTTGGGACTACCATGAAGCAATTTATTCTCTCATTAGATTTGAATCTTGGATGTCATGGACATACTAGAAGGTACCAACCAATTGAGCTAAAATGCTTTTGGTGAAATAATTTATACTGTTTGATTTGTTCTTAGCATGTGAAACAACCCTTTTTTTTGCTTTTTTCTAGCATTTCTTTAAGGAACATGAGATGGAATTACATTTTTTTTTTTTTTTTAATAATAATCTGATTTAAAAATTTTCAAATACACCATGAAGATGAATTTTTATTCTCTTTCATCTTTTGGCTACTTGTATGAGTTGTATTGTTAATTATTACATTCAAAATTCTTCCTTACTCAATTTAGTGGGCACCGTAGAATAGCATAACTTGAAATAGGCAAGGTCAGATACTGATTCAAATAATTCTAAATTTCTGATTCAAGTTTCTAACCTTCTCCTAGATTGCTGTTATTTTAATGGATATATATATGTCCAAGCTATTGAAAGCTCCCACTCTTTGATGTCTCTTGACCATCAAATCTTACAATCGATTCATCTCTGTTTCTACTTTTATTAGACTTACATTTTGGGTACTCTATTTTAGTCCTAGTAAGAGCAAAGATATATGGGCTTAATTTAGATCCTTGATGTAAACCTATCGTGATGGAAAACTCAATGGTGATGTCTCAATTTGTTCTCATATTAGTGACAGCTCCATCACACATATCCTTAATCAACTTAATATACTTGGATTCAACCCCTTTCTCTTCCAAACTCACCACATAAGCTTTCAAGGGTATCATATGCCATCTCTAGGTTGATAAAAATCATATGAAGATCTTTATAGGCATTTCTATAATTTTTTTATTAGGCATCTAAGTAAATAGCTTTGATGGTAGATGCAGTTGTACATATACTACAACATGGAGTTCTTTCTATAAAAAAAAAAAAATAATGATGACATAAATACTCTCTCTCTCTCATAATTATAACAAATAATGACGGGTCAAAAGTAGGAAAATCCTAAAAAGTGATAATCAAGAAAAGCACTAACAATAGTTGGGATTCAACTAATAGAAAAGAAAGGGTTCAACTTGATTTGGTTCGAATGATAACTTGGATCAAACAAATCTATAGGTTGTACCTACCATATTTAAGAAAAATATACCTCATTTTTCCTAGTCATTTTTCATATCATCTAACTTAGGTTCAAGAACATGTAAAAAAAAAAAAAAAAAACCTATTTTGCACCTTTAGCTACCAAAGAACACACTTTTACTCACTGTCCTTAACAGAGATTACATGAAGGTAGTCATCAAATATACCTACAGGTAACTGAGGCAAGGTGGCAAGTGGCAACAGTATTTGCAGTCAACATCATCATCTTGTTTGTTGTGGAGCAGCAATCTGCAAAAATAGCAATATGCATTAGAGCAGACTTAATCCAATGACAAGAAATTAATAAATTTATCAAATAAATTAAGAGTTAAAATAGTAATGAAATTAAAGGTGGGAAAGATAAAATACAATATGACAAATGTTAAATTAGGTATCTAGTAAATTTCCATCTGGAAATAGTGTACTTTATTCCAAAATGTTATAAACCAAACAGAGACATTTTTATATTCCCTAAGATTGCTTATGAAAAGAAAAAAAAAATCATTATTATAAAATTCATATAAAATATAAGAAAAAGAATTCCAAAAGAAGGGGGGGGGGGGGGGGGGGGGGGGGGGGGGGGGTAAGTGAATGTCATACAGCAGCAAGACTCATTTATAAATAGGAACAGTTTTTGTCCTGCACCCTTACCCATAACTAATCCCATCAAGATTTAGATTCAATAGTAAACGTATGTATTTCAAATAATACTACATACAACCTCAAATTAAGGAGAAAACCCCTTTTCCTGTTTAGAACTAATCATTTTAAAAACAAAGTGAATTAGATAGAACTACAGTGTTTCAATGATCCTGTAGTAAAAGGGTTGTTAATCGAAATTCTCAAGTCCCTAAAGTTAAAATAACCTAGCCAAGGTTCTTTATTCTTAATTGGAAGAAGAAAAACATTGCCAGTGAGTTCTAGCTCAAACAGTATTTCCTCCCCCCTGTAATAAGGGGTGACCAGCAAAATTGTGGGTTCAAAACCCAAGGGTGCTTGTGAAAACTTACTCCTTGTCATGAAACCATTGCTTTCTAATAGTTAAACACTTTGAAAGCTCTCAGCTTTTTCGATTCCACATTCAATCAAAAACCCATGTGATGATGTCAAAAGCACAGCAAGCAATAAAATTTCTGTTTGGTAGTGTAACTAGAACAATAGTTTTCAGTGTTTAAACAATATTACACATATTACCATATACTTTTTCACCCACACGTATTTTCAAAAAATACAAACAACGTTATTAGAACAACATTACTAAACACCCCCTTATTGAGGTGCTATGAGAGCTGTAAATCACACAACTCAATTGAAAAAAACCACATCCTAGCTAAATTAGTCCACATTTTTGCCCCAAAGTTCATATGAATGTTACTAAGTTGAAACTACCAAGTGCGAAACTACCTAGCATAACACTCATATTTCTGGGTTTCCAAATGACAAACATATCATTAGAAAAGGTAGTCTATTATTTCAATGCTGTAATATGAGAAACCCCTTGCACTTATTTGAGATAAACATTGAATCGAAACAATCTCTCAAACCCCAAAACAGAAAACCAATCACATAATTAACCCTTACATAAGCTCAAGATCAAAAACCCGGTTCAAAAATAACAAATAAAAATAAAAACAAAGAATTCAGATGCAAGTTTACTTTTTGATTACAAAACATCCTGATACATTACCAAAGAAACAACAAAACATAAACAATGAATAAAGATGAAAATATTCTAGCACAAGGTACAAAACATTAAATTCAAAATGTCTTAATCAAGCTGTGTTTGGTCACTGAGAAAACACGGGGGAAAAAGAGAGAAATATACGTAGAACTTCAACAAGTCCTAGGGCTGTAATCAAGTCGAGCTAGTAGTGAATGGTTGAGCTTGGCTTGACAATAAAAATAACATCTTCAAATTCTGCTTGAGCTTGATCCAAGCCTACAAACAATTTTCAAACTTGATCTTTTCAAAAATTCTAAAAGCTTGAATTCGGCTTGATTCATTAGTCAAGTTGAACTGATCGAGCTCAATATTAAGCTCATGAGCTCAACCACAAACACAAGCACATAATCAAATGTTTAATAGAAAGCAATGGATTTCCTTTAATGGGCCATGACAAAATATCATAATCTCGTAACAAGAATCTGACGGTTAATAAAAATATTTCAAATGAGTGTGCTAGGGACATAACATTTTTCACAAATGCTGATGTGATTGGAACAACATCACTTTTACCTAGGTTCTCCACTAACACCACTTTTATTATTGTTAGAAATACTGAAATCTGTAGTATTGTATTTCATAAATAAAGAATATACATCAGTGCCTTTATATAGGAGGCATATGTGTGCGGTACAAGTAAAGTGTAGTACAAGTACAAGTGTGCTATACAAGTAATCTAACTGGGCCTAAAGCCCATAACATAATGTACGTTAACAGCCCCCCTCAAACTCAAGGTGGATGTGAGACCAGCTTGAGGTTGTCAACCAAATCACGAGTGCGTCCCTTAGGAAGTGACTTGGTGAAGATATCTGCAAGTTGATCTTTGGAGGAGACTGAGAAAAGCTTGAGAGCACCATGGACAAGATGATAACGGATAAAATGACAATCAATCTCGATGTGTTTAGTCTGTTCATGGAAGACATCATTGTGAGCAATATGAATGGCACTCTGGTTGTCACAATAAAGGGGAGTAGCAGAGGATGTGGACACACCCAAATCCTTAAGAAGCCATCGTAGCCAAAGAAGCTCAGATGTGGTATCAGCAAGGGCACGATATTCTGCTTCAGTACTGGAACGGGCCACAAAAGTTTGTTTCTTACTTCGCCAAGAAATCAAGGAAGAACCAAGAAAAAAACAATAACCTGTAGTGGACCTGCGATCAGTGGGATCCCCTGCCCAATCAGCATCAGAGAATGCACGGAGTACAAGAGGAGACTGAGCTGAGTAGAAAAGGCCATGGAAGAGAGTGCCTTTCAGGTATCGAAGAATGCGCAGAACAGCAGCATAGTGAGTTGACCGTGGAGCAGACAGATACTGGCTCACCTGATGAACAGCATAGGAGATGTCTGGACGAGTAACTGTGAGATAAACTAGGCTGCCAACCAATCGTCTGTAAAGAGAAGGATTAGACAATGGTTTCCCCCCCGAGGGTGTCAAATGCGCATTAAGTTCAACTGGAGTGTCAACAGTCTTGCTATCAGTGAGTCCAGCTCAAGACAAAAGGTCAGAAGCATACTTGGCTTGAGTAATATAAAGACCATCTGTGGAATGAGTAATTTCAAGACCCAAGAAATAGCTGAGATGTCCAAGATCTTTCATCTCAAATTGCTGACTGAGAAAATCCTTGAGTTCTTGAATACCACTGAGGTCATCACCAGTTATGATCATATCATCCACATATAGAAGAAGCAAAATGGTGCCTTTATCAGTACGACGAAGAAATAAGGCAGAATCATACGGACTGGCAGTGTAACCCAAGCGAAAGATAGTGGAGCTGAACTTGGCAAACCAAGCTCGTGGAGCTTGTTTAAGACCATAAAGTGCACGTCGAAGATGACAAACCTTGTTTGATTCAACAGAGAGACCAGGAGGAGGTTGCATATAGACTTCTTCACTCAGATCCCCATTAAGGAAAGCATTTTTAACATCCATCTGAAAAAGATCCCATTTACTAGCAGCAGCA
The DNA here is from genome assembly GCA_030021035.2 of Notholithocarpus densiflorus. Lineage (NCBI taxonomy): Eukaryota > Viridiplantae > Streptophyta > Magnoliopsida > Fagales > Fagaceae > Notholithocarpus > Notholithocarpus densiflorus. The sequence goes on from JARYZH020000838.1 coordinate 21,545, forward strand.
ACAGCTAAGAGGGCACGAACAGATGAGATACGAGCAACTGGAGCAAATGTCTCTTCATAATCAATCCCATACTCCTGTGTAAAACCTTTTGCAACAAGACGAGCCTTGTAGCGCTCAATGGACCCATCAGAGCGAGTCTTGATCTTATAGATCCACTTACAACCAACCACAGATTGTCCAGGAGGGAGAGTGACCAGATCCCAAGTATGGTTTTTGGTTAATGCATCAAGTTCCTCTTTCATTGCAATCTGCCATAAAGGGTCAGTGGAGGCCTCACGATAGGTTTGAGGCTCGTGAAGTGTAGCAAGAGCAGTGTAACAATGATAGTCAAGTAAATGTGTAGGAATGGATCTTACCCGGGTTGAGTGGCGAGGTGGAATGTCTTGTGGAGGATCTTCAAGCAGAGCAGGAGCAGGGGACCTAGGCTCAAGGTGGGGTAGCTCGTCATCAACCTGTTCATCTTCAACCTGTCTAGGAGAAGCATCAAAAATATCTAGAGAGAAGTCCAAAGGAGGATCAAAAGTATTTGTAAAAGGAACAAAGGACTCATCTGGAAAGATTTCTAAAACAGAGGAGGTAGTCAGGGAAGAACGAAAGTGAGAGAGTTCAACAAACAATCGGTGTTCCCAAAAGACAACATTACGAGAAACACGAAGACGATGAGAGACAGGATCATAACACCTATACCCTTTTTGAGTTTCGCCATAACCAAGGAAACAACAAAGTCTAGATCGAGGCTCAAGTTTGTTGTGCTCATGAGGCTGAAGAAGAACGAAACAAGCAGATCCAAAGGAGCGAAGGTGATGATAGTCAGGAGGTGACCCAAAGAGACGCTCATACGGAGTCTGATTATGGATGACAGCACTTGGAATGCGATTAATCGCATGAACAGCATGAAGAGCAGCTTCACCCCAAAATGGGGCAGGAACTTTGGCAGAAAGAAGAAGAGCACGAACAGTGTCAAGAAAGAAGGTCCCCAAACATCAGAATGAATTAACTCAAAAATACTATTAGAAATAGATTCACTGTTATTAAAAGGCAAAGCTGGCTGTTTTCCTAACTGACATGAAGTACAATCAAAATTGTCTTTGGACACAGAACCTAACAGACCCTTAGAAGCTAACTGTTGTACCCGAGAAGATGGTGCATGACCAAGACGAGAATGCCAAAGTGCGAGAGAAGGTAAGGAAGAAACTGCAGCAGCTGCAGCAGCAACAGAAACAGGAGCAACAGGTGGAAGATGAAGATTGTCCATAGGAAACATACGCCCAACTCTAGGACCGGTCCCAAGCTCCTGCCCCGTCCTCGGATCCTGCACAATACACCCAGAATAGTCAAAAATAAGGCGATAACCTAGTTCAGCTAATTGTCCCACAGAGCACAAATTATAGGATAGGTCAGGTATATGGAAAACTCCAGGAACAGAAAGGTTGGAGGTTGAAACAAAACCTAGATTATTCCCATGCATGGTGGAACCATCAGCTATATGAATTTTTAGAGGATGTGGTGCAGGGTCAAGTTTGGAGAATAAGGATAAGTGAGGTGTCATGTGATTGCAGCAGGTAGAATCAAAAAGCCAAGTTTGAGACTTACCGGGTAGAACTGAGAGAGCAGTGGAAAGAGATGCATTACCAGCCATACGAACAGCCTGAGCTATGATCCCCTGTAGTTCAGTGGGGGAGAGGTTGATAGTGGATCCAGAAGACTGAGACTCAGCTAAAATGGAAGCCATTGGCGGAGTAGGCTCAGTATTAGCAACAGCAGCAGTAGATTTGTTGCGACGGTAACAAGTCTCAATGGTGTGGCCAGGACGCTTGCAATAGTTGCAGAACTTTTTGTTGGTCTGCTTGCGACGATTGCTAGAGCCAGAGGAATCACCTGATTGCTGAGGTTGCTCTATGAGTGGAGCAGAAGGAGTAATAGCCAGAACATTGAGCTTATTCTGGGCTTGAAGGGTAGCAAGACGAGCTTCTTCTCTAACCAACTCGTTCACAGCAGTATCAAGAGAGGGAGCAGGACTGCGATTCAGAAGCTGACCTCGAATGGGCTTAAAGTCCTTGTGAAGTGACATCAGGAATTCATAGAGGCGAAATTCATCTCTAATGGTAGCATATTGCTGAGCATCCTTTGAGCATGCCCAAGTTGGATCAGAAAGGTCAATTTGGTCCCAAATGAAGCGAAGCTGATCATAGTAGTCATTGATGGACTGCCCTGGTTCTTGCCTAAGTTGATGCAATTCAACCACTAACTGATATTTCATGGATCCGTGAGTAGTGGAGTACCTTTTGGCCAACATATCCCATGCAGATTTTGCATCATCAAAGCTGCCCAATAGATTGGAGATGGAAGGAATGGAAGTGTTTCGAATCCATGTGAGGATCATGTGGTTGTGACTATCCCATTCAATCATGCGACCAAGGAAAGCAGTATCTTCTTCATCAGCTCCCTTGACAGGAATAGTGATTGCACCAGTACAAAAATGCCAAAGCATGCGACCCTTAAGAAAACTGCGCATAACTTGAGACCAAGATAAGTAATTCTTATTCCCCTCCAATATAGTATTGATGGGGCGAGGAAGAAAAATATCATTTTTATCCATTTAGAGACACAATATGCAAAAACAGACTGCAAAAATGAAATCTACGTGAAAAACTGGGTAAGGAGAACCTGGACTGCAAAAAGTCAACCCTGAAGAAAAGTCAACGGTCAAAGTCAACAGCTGGTCAAAGTCAACGGCCGGTCAAGTCAGCGGTCAGCGGATGACGTCAGCAAGATGACGTGGCGCTGACGTCAGCAGATGACAGGATGCTGACGCAGCTAGGGCTGACGTGGCACGGCTGACGTCACGGGTGACGTCAGCTGGAACTGAAGCGGCGCGTGGGGCGCGTGGGCTTCTGACGCAGAATCTTCAGGCGGCGCGTGAGGGCGCGTGCGGTCTCCGATGACTGCGAGGCTTTCACCGTCAGGTAGATCGGCTCAAGACGATCTCAGTGGTGCCTCCAGAAATCTAATCGGAGCAATATTCGCGGCGTTGATGACACGTGCAGTGATCTGTGCGGTGTAGGACTCCTCAACGACAGCGGCTGCAGGTCCGAAACCCAAAGACAACGGCTGGAAGACGTCGGAGGTTCAACGGCGAGAGGCTGCAGACTGTTGTGATGGCGGAAGCGATTTTGAGAATGGAGTAACACCAATAAAGACAAGACTGCTAAGAAAATGTTAGAGCAATGGCTCTGATACCATGTTAGAAATACTGAAATCTGTAGTATTGTATTTCATAAATAAAGAATATACATCAGTGCCTTTATATAGGAGGCATATGTGTGCGGTACAAGTAAAGTGTAGTACAAGTACAAGTGTGCTATACAAGTAATCTAACTGGGCCTAAAGCCCATAACATAATGTACGTTAACAATTATAAACCAGTCACAAGACTCACAACAAGCCATGTTAACAGCAGTGAAAAAAGTTGCCAAAAATATTGTGTCCCTAGACTTATTGTATCACAATAATTAGGAGGCAGGGGATAAACATAACAAGAACAAAACATAAAGTAATTTTGGAGTATTATTTTTAACTAGTTTCTTTGTCCCTCTCCTTAGAATTAAGGGCAAGGACTGAATTAACATGACAACAAATGCCATAGATGTGTACATGACAATTGACATGACACATTACATTCATAACTAAATTGTTCTGTTCTCTTTCTACCCTTAACCCTTTAATGAGCCACCGCAAAAACCCAGAAAGTATAACACACACATAGAAAGAAAGAGAAGAAAGTGTGTGTATGTATATATATATATATATATATATCTATCTATCTATATACACACACACGTACTTTCTAGGTTTTCTTTTATATAAAGAAACTTTAAGAAATAAAATAATAAAATAATAAGCCCATAAAGCATTAATTAAAGAACAGAGAAATAGAGAGATTTACCTTCTTTGAAATCGTTGCTTTGGTTGGCCTAAGCCTTGGCTTTCTGTGTACAGAGAGCCCTAAGAAACTAGGAATTGATTGGAACTGTTAAATATATTAGCAACGCTATGTTTTATGGATTCAGGAGATTTCTTAAGGTAATCTACCAGTAGATTTCCTTAAATCCTAACCACTCTTTAATGATTTAATGGTCAAGATTCTGCTATGTCAGCATTACACTAATAATATTCTTAAAATAATAAAATAATATTGCAAACAAAACAATTAAGATTATTGTTAGTAGAATGCTGACATGACAGGTCTAGATCATTAAATCATTAAAGAATGGTTAAGATTTAAGGAAATCTATTTGGTAGATTACCCTAGAAAATCTAGAGGATTTGAATCCATGTTTTATATCATGTTGTATATGCTAGAGTGGATGTGGAAGGGAAAACATAAAATAGGAACACCGAGAACACGAGGGTTACGTGGTTCAGCCTATGTCCACGAAGGAATCCCATAAGGGCTACATATTTATTATGTAAGAGTGTAGTACAATAACTTGTGTTACAATGAACCCTAACATGAGTATATATAGATGCCTAAACCCTAGACTGCTAGTATAAGTAGGAATGAGCTTGGACCTATTACATTGGGCTAATATGTCTAATATATTTCTAACAGGAACTTAAAACTCACCTCAACCAAAAAAACCCCAACACTCATAAAGATGAGAGAAATGTAAAGAAACAAAGTTTCTCGCTAACCAAACAGGGATGAGAGGATGCCATTTTTTTTTAAAAATGTTTTTTTTTGGGTACAATGCTTTTTAACCTTTCAAGCTGGGTTGAGCCCAATTAATTCTAAACTTACAGGCTCTCAAAAAAAAGAAAAAAGAAAAAGAAAAAAAAAAAGAGAAGAAGTCTAACCAATGGGTTCTCTCAAAAAATAAAGAAGAAAAAAAATTCTAAACCAGGCTGTAAGCCTGTCCAACCGGAAATTGATGACCCAAGTTAAGAACTAGTTTACTAGTTCAACCAGTAATTCATTGGTTAAACTGTAAGTTTATAAACTTGATTAGTCAATATATTCTATAATAAATAAAATAAAATATGCCACTTATCTAAATTATATATATCAACCACTAAACATGCCATTCATGTAAATTATCCAAATAATATAATATAAAAGTACTTAAACAATTGAATGTCCAATACTTGAATAGCTTAATGATGAACAAAACAGTAAAAATCAAAAACAAAAGAAGTGAATCTATCGGTGGCTTTTGCGAATGACGGCTTGGGTGTGGCCTATTTATACATTTAGAGTAGTGTTTTATTATACACAAGTTGTTTTCTCACACCCAAAAAGTAACCATAATTGCCACTTGAGGTCACGATTTCCAAAAATATATTCCCAAAAAAATATTTCTATGCTTAGTAGTCTAGTACATAGAATTTGAGTTTTAGTTTTAAGCATAGAGATAGATCATTAGGCTTAATGAACTTATCTAGACAACAAGACTGACATATACTTTCATGTATTTGTGTTTACTTGTAATAAAAGGTTGTTTTCCTGAGCAATTGTTCTTTCATTCTATTGCACTTGGCGGGCTTGCGGAGATCGATGGGGAGTAGCTACAAGTTTTTCAAATAGTGCGCAACAATATTTGAAAGTTTTAACAACAATATTTGAAAGTTATTAAACATAGCAAGGACCTCAACCTTCCAGCTCAAAAGGTAATATTGTGAAACATAGGAGAGTTTTGTTTTTGTTTTTGTGTTTTTCTTTCTTGTTTTATCCTTTTAAATCTGAATGTTATTTTATTTCTATTATTGATACAGAATTGGTTCATTTTGCAGTCTACTGCGGCAATTGATTTAAGAAGCGAGGAGAAATGGCAGAAAGTGCAGTTAGTTTGGCTATAGAGTATTTGGTGTCATTATTAGTCCAAGAAGAGAGATTGCTTAGGGGTTTCCATGACAAAGTTTTAAGCATTAGAAGTGAATTGGAGATGATTCAGTCTTTCCTCAAGGATGCAGATGATAGGGCTCAGAAGGAAGGCATGAGCAACGTCGCAAAAACATGGGCTAAGCAAGCAAGGGAAAAATCATATCACATTGAAGATATTATTGATGAATACATACTCCATTTAGCAAAACACCCTCAAATGCAAAGGAAATGCTTTCATTTCCTCCTGAAGATTTTTCAATTTACCACCAAATTGAAACCGAGACATGTGATTGCCTCTAAGATTCAAGATATAAACAACGAGCTCAAGGTACTTAGAGAGAGAGGTGAAAGATTTGGCTTCAATAGCTTGGAGCAAGGAGGGCCAAGCAATGGTGCTAGACGTGAGCCATGGCATGACCCTCGAGAGGCATCCCTTTTCATTGAGGACAATGAGGTTGTGGGCATTGAGGCCCCTAGAGATGAATTGATAGAGTTATTGGTAAAAGGACCATATAATCGCATGGTAATTTCGGTGGTTGGCATTGGCGGGCTTGGTAAGACCACACTTGTCAAAAAAGTGTATGACAATGAGCAGGTGGCACCACACTTTCATTGCATTGCTTGGATCACTGTCTCTCAATCCTATAATATGGAGGAGATATTGAGGAACATGATAAAAAATTTCTACAAGGCAAGGAAGGAGTTTCCTCCTAAGGAAATTGACACTATGGAAGAAAGAGGGTTAATTAATGAAGTGAGGCAATTTTTGCTTGAGCAGAAGTATTTAGTAGTTTTTGATGATATATGGAATATAAATTTTTGGAGACATATAAAACTTGCTTTACCAGATAACAACAAAGGTAGCAGAATAGTAATCACAACCCGAAGTGAGAGTGTTGCTCCCTCTAACAAAGAATCTCCATCTTATCATGTGTACAAGTTATCATCTCTACCGTTAGAAAAAGCTTGGGAGCTATTCTGCAAGAAGGTGTTCCAATGTGAAGGGGAGCATTGTCCCCTTGAGTTGGTAGAATTTTCACATGGCATAATTGCGAGATGTGAAGGGTTGCCATTAGCAATTGTGACTATAAGTGGTCTTTTGTCAACCAAAGACAAGGTTTCCTCTGAGTGGTGCAAATTTCTTGATAGCCTTAGTTCAGAGATAGAAACTAATCCTCATCTCCTAGACATCACAAAGATTTTATCTCTTAGTTATCATGATCTACCTTTCAATCTTAAAGCTTGTTTCTTATCTTTTGGCATGTTTCCAGAGGATTACTCTATTAATTGTTTTAGACTAATTCGCCTATGGATAGCTGAGGGTTTTGTAAAAGAAAAGCAAGGGATAACATTGGAAGAAGTTGCACAAGACTACTTGAACCAGCTTATTCGTAGAAGCTTGGTTCAAGTGGCACGAATTGATTTTATTGGTAGAACCAGAAGTTGTCGAGTTCATGATATGATTCGTGAGGTTATTCTTTCTAGGTCAGAGGAGTTGAATTTTCGTTTGGTGTCAATACAAAACTACTTAAATTTTGAGAGAATTGCTCGACGTCTCTCAATTCGGAACAATGTAAATACCCCTTTGGAGAGTATTACTAGTTCACAAACTCGTTTTATTCTCATATTGGGGGTAGACAAAGTGCCCAATTCTTTTCTTACTACTTGTTTTGCAAACTTCAAGCTCATGAAAACAATGGATTTTGAAGGTGCTCCTATTGATTTCATTCCTAAAGAAGTGGGAAACCTATTCCATCTAAGATACTTAAGCCTTAGAGATACAAAAGTACAGATTCTTCCAAAGTCCATAGGTAAGCTGAAAAACCTAGAGACTTTGGATTTAAAATGTTCTCTTGTGTCTGAGCTACCAGTGGAGATTAGTGGGCTCCATAAGCTACGATATCTTGCGGCGTACACTGAAAATTATCATACTGAATTTAGTAGTGATTTTCGACGAGCGGTAAAGATACATAGTGGCATTCAGTTTTTGCAATCCTTGGAGAAGCTTTTTAATATTGAAGCCAAGAACATTGCCCTTATTGAAGAATTGGGAAGTTTGGGCCAATTGAGAAAGTTGGAAATCTCTAAATTGAAGAGAGAAAATGGGATGGCGTTGTGCACTGTGGTGGAGAAAATGAGCCACCTTCGGTCGTTGGATATCAGCGCAACAAACGAGGAAGAAGTTCTTGAATTGCAATCAATGTCTTCTCCTCCGCCCCTCCTAAACACTCTCCTCCTATTTGGGCGACTAGAAAAGTTGCCGGATTGGATTGCCAAACTCAAGAGTATTGTTAGAGTTGGTTTTCACTGGTCAAGATTAATGGATGATCCATTGAAGGTCGTTCAAGCTCTACCTAATTTGATGGAAATTCGGCTCTACGATGGATACGAAGGTGAGCAATTACATATTGAGGGAGGAGGCTTCCAGAAACTCAAGCTTCTAGGACTTCGAAATTTGAGAAGATTAAATAGATTGATAATAGACAAAGGTGCCCTGCCTCTTCTTGTAAAGCTTAGAATTGGACCTTGCCCACAGCTGAAGGAGATGCCCTCTGGCATACACTATCTGAAAAGCCTAAAATTTCTCGACTTCTATGAAATGCCGACAGAATTAGTGCTTAGTTTGCAACCAGACGAAGGCCTTGATTTTTGGAAAGTCAAGCATGTTCCCTTTGTTGTTTTTTGGTATAGGTGTCAAGGGGAACGCTACAAAACCTACAGGCTCGGTGATCCAGAGTTGTTAGAGCGTCTGCGAAGGTAATTGAAGCAGTGGAGAACCAAAGTTCCCTCACCACTTTTGAGAAATTACAGGTATTATCCTCTAAGCAATTAGACTCTTATATTTATGGTATTACCAAAGGTTCAGACTTGCAGTAAACACTTTTTCTCTTCTATTAATCTTTTGTTGCTGCACAATAAAAGATTCAAGTGGTGAGAGTGAGGAGGGAGATGATTGTGGTGCGCATGACTTGTCATTTATACCTTCATACGTATTGATTCTTTATAATCTGTATTTCTCTTTTGTGGTACTTGAATCTTATTTTTTTTGGAATTTTATTTTATTTTATTTTGGGGATAAACTTTAGGAAATTTTTGTGTGTGGCTATGTCATTTGCTTATCTAGGTTGTTATTTTGAGTTTTGTTATTTGGGATTTGCTTTTTTTGGCTATTATTAACCTGGGAGTTGGGTTTCTTTAGTATTCAGATGATTTTGTATTGGGAATCTTTGTTCCTTTCTCTGTTCGTCTTAGAACTTGAATATGAAAAAATTTTCAATCCAAACTTTTACTTCTGGTAAACATTTTCCTATTTAATAAATATACTTAGTGGAGAAAGATTTGGGTGTTGGACTAACAGAGATATGACGTCCGTGGTTCAACTTAAGCCCAAGTGGTTAGAGGGGAGGTGGACCTCCCAACTTGCAGTCTTTTGTAATATAAGGAAATGGGCCGAATCATTACTTCAACGTTTCAGTCTTTTTTATTATTTTTTGTCTTTTCTTATACTGTGGCTTCTAACTAAAAAATTTCTGGTGTCACAACTAGCTTGAAACTAATCAGTCATTCTATAATGCGAGCATCAGAAAGTAATATTTGCCAATGTTGGGAGATATTTTTGGTGAATCAATGTGCATCTTGTCCTAGGATTGCTATTGTAACATTGTTGTGAGATAAGTCTTAATTTTTACAATAGTATTGTTGTTGTAAGAGAAGTTTAAATTTTATAATTATCAGACAATTCTTTTATTAACATTATTGTTCACATTACTAACTTTTTCATTATGATAGGTATTTCGCCCAAGGCCTGAGCCATAAAGTTTAGTTGCTTTCAAAGATAGTTTGTGAGTCTCCATTTCCCCCTTTCACATAATATAGATCCTTTTTTTTTTTTGTGTGTTCATACCGAATCACTTTTTGTTTATAATGCTATTTTTTTACTTGTTAGGCTACAACCATCAAAGTCGACATCTTAGAGGATTTTCAAATGCTAGATCAATCAAAATTCTTGCTCTTTAGTCGATCAGCCATACCAGCAGGCAGCAGTGGTTGATTCTCCCCTGCATAGCTACCTTCATTGTTGTATTGCTGTAATAGTTTTAATTTCACTGTATCAAGTATATTAACCTCTTGAGAACATGATACATAATACGCAAAAGGGTGATGTTTTACTTGAATCGTACCTGATTGTCAGAGTGGTTTTAGTATGTCAATTATTGTCATGTATTTTGCTGATATATTCACATGTAATGGCTTTGATTTTAGGTAAAAATTCATTTTATTGACATTTGCCTATAAATTATGAAAGGTTAAACTATATGTGTATCTTTTTCTTATTCATCCAAAGAATAAAAAAACTTTGGAAACTGTCAGAACAGGGTTCTTTGTTCTAATTGAGGAGTTTTTTCAACTGTCCTGAAAGATTAAGAAGTTGTATCTGGTGTGGTGTGGTCACTGTTTTGTGTAGTTTTCTATGTTGCTGCAGAGTTGTTGCCTAGTTTGTTGCAGGTTCAGTTTCGATGTTTGGTTGGTAAGTGTTGTTAGTTTACTATGTTAATCCAACTTTTGCTGCTTGTTCCACCCATTTCAATTAGAGATGTTTCATCAAATTAGTTCTAAATATATAACATTTTTTTTTATATATAATGATGTGAGAATTTACTCTTTTCATTGATGAATGGTAAAGATTGTTCATTAAAATATGATGAATTCTGAGGGAGTTAATTCATTTGTGTTAAGTTTATATTTTGGGTTGGCTTAATTCTGTGTCAAATTTGTTTGTATGTCAATTCAATATTTTGTATTGTGGGGTTATTTGTAATCGGGTAGAAGTTCTTGTGCTGAAGTTGCTGCTGTTAAGAAGAGCATTTCACTCATACGAGATGGACACTTGGCTTCTGTTTCAAAAATCTGTTGGGACTATTTCGCGAGACATTCGCAGGAGTTAGAGGTTGATTGTTGCTCATTTTGTTGGACCAAACTAGACATATTGCCCAAATACCACCAACAAGGATCACCAATGTTGGAGCTTATCAACAGGTATGTGTACCATCTTCGAGGCCTACAGTTTATTTACAAAACTTCTCTTACACCCACCCTACCTTTTCATGGAACAGAACAACATGGTGCAGAAAGGTTACCCCCAAAAAATTATCTTCTGCCTTCCAACAGTGTTCTCGTTGAGGTCTTCCAAGAACCCCCCATCTTACGAGGCAGCTTCAAGGCTAAACATGTCTGGTATCATGGACTACCTAACTACTTTTTCCAAGGCCTAATACTTGATAAATAATTGGTGTTGACCCAACCTCACCTCCTCAGAACCTTTTGGATCCCCTAAATCTCCAATGACATTTCTAATAGTTCCAAAGGCAACCCCTGCCAAGCAAGGGCAAAGGGTTGTTGGGAGATCACTTTGGCAATTGGCTCCATAGATTTACCATACAGTTAGGATATATACTATGAGTCTTTTTATAGAAATTGTACAATCTGCGAGGATACAAAAATCTCATTCTGATGGTTGAATCATGTATTGTTTACACGTGCTTGCGTGACCTTAAGAAAAAGAGAAAACATTCCATCCGGATGTGGCATAAGCACACCATTTTACTCCCTCCAATCATAACATGACACGTCAGCGTTTCACAAACAATCAAAAGCACCTGCCACACACTATCACTCCTTAAAACCCAATTTCATAAAATAAAAATAAAAAACCTCCCAAGCACGGCAGAACCACCCACATTGCACACCGTCGTCGGGAAAGCTTCCGGAGCGTTGCTAGACTCTGCAAAGCTGCCGGAGCCGCCGTTTTTGTGGTCAAATTAAGTGATACCCAAAACCCATCAAACCTAGTTACAAATGATGATTTGGCGTGGAGTCTCAATGGTGCTAGTCTGCTAGAGCATTTTTCAGATCTGTATGCTTTTTTTGGTAAATGAAAATGAAGAAGAAGAGGTTGAAGTTGGGGCAAACTATAAGTCTTTAATGATATTGGAAGAAGTTGGACTGTTTATTTTGGTTGTGTAAAGGAGTTTGTTTGCGTATTTGGTAGATCTGAAGGCAAAGTCTAAACTAATAAACAAAGAGAGCAAATGCCAAAGAGGATGGTAATAGTGGGGGTGGGGTAGTCTTCCTTTTACTTTGGATCGGAGATTAGATTTTTTTTTTTTTTTTTTACACACTTTTACCTGTTTTGGTTTTGAGCCACCGGAGCTTTTGAAGTTTTTCACTTGGGCAAGACCATCATCTGAAACTGGGCTTGATGGCTTTTGGGTTTTGCTGAATTTTACCACAAAAACGGTGGCTCCGGCGGCTTTTGTGGGTTTTAAGGAGTGATTGTCTGTGTTAAGTGTATTTGATTGTTTTTGTGAAATACTAATGTAGCATGATGCTATTAGATGGTGTAAAATGATGGTTTTACACCAAGTCCGGACATAATTTGCACTCTAAGAAAAATATAAGACATTACAAATCAAATTGACAAATATGGAATCCTATATCAAATATATGGCATGTCATGAAATGGAATATTCTGTAATAGCACATATAATATATCATATGGTAATGGTAAGTGATGGGAAATGTTTAGACAATTTTTGTATAGTCTCAAGGGAAAAGGTAAGTAATTTGAAATCAAAGATTTTTGGCTCTAGCAATGTGGCCCCTGAAACTCGAAAGCTCTTTGTGAGATGTTGGAAATGAGAGAAACTTGGATCTTGATAAGTATTTAGGGTTTCTCATACTCGAGACTGGGAAAAGTGGATCACAATTTGACTCCATATTGTTGAAACAATTAAAATAAAACTTATTAGGTGGAAAGCTTAGCTACTATTCTTACTTGGGGAGATTTTGCATTACCTAGTAGAACATGTAACGAGTTGGATGAGATTAATAGACCGTTTACGTAGAGCCCTAATTCTGAAAAATAAAATAATACTAATAATGATACTCTCTGTCATTTTTTTTTTTTTTTTGGGAGGAGAGAATTAATTTTTATTTTTTGAATTTGACAATATATTGAGTGCCATGTAAAATTTATAATGATATGACACTTGATATATTTTTATATTTAAAATATTTAATTTGAACAATATAAAATAAATCCATTTTAAACCAATGGAAAGTTAAGAGACCAAAGAAAAGAAGTGAGGCATTGGTCTTTATTTAGCTACACCCAAAAACCTTGCTTACATGGCCAAGTAGTGTGCATGTGGACCATTTGTTTAAACTTAATGGGTCACACTTCTTGATGGGCCTTAAATGATAACGGCCCTTTTTAATAAGGGGTATTAAATGGCACATTAGTGAACTTTTGGGCTAACATTTTGGGCCTTGGATCAGCAATTCCAATCTAGGAAAAAACTATCCATAGTCTTAGACCACTCTGAGACTTGGTATCATTAATCATTAGTTGGCAAAGGAATTTATAAAGGCTCACATTAGTTGTTGCCATTTGGCGAAAAGATCAATTGGTTTTAATTGGACCCTATCGTGTTCTATATTTAATTGCACCCTTAATGTTTAAACTACTGTAATCATAATAAGATTATTAATTTCCGATACTTTTAAATGTATATCGATTTCTAAAATGTTGTAGTGAACTTTTTGTTTTTCTCATTTGTCCTTTTCCCTTTCTTTGTAGTTAGAGTTTGGGCCAAAAAGTTTAGCACCACACACTTGTGTACATACTTTGACATAATTTAGACATGTAACAAGCACAAATTGAATTACTTTTCATTAAGTTTCAGTGATAAACATGCTAGTCAGTGATACAATCTAATCACACATTGACACAAGTTGTGCCAAAGTATGTGGACAAGTGTGCATTGATAGAAGAATTGAAAAAAGATCTAAAATAGGGTTAATGCTTGTGTAACTTGAATGAAGGAAACTTGTTAGCCAATTTATCAAGATAATGACGACCCCACAAACCCAAAGACTTTGAAAATTCCTGTTCATACTTTTCCCGCTCAATGCTCTGTTAAGCACATCATGACCACAATCTCCATTGCTCACCTACCTATCCCAATAGGAAAGAGCTGACTTTGTCTGATGTAGCTGTATTCTCCAACCCCAGTCAAGGCTCCTAAACTGGACAAGTGCATTGGTCAAGACTTTTTTCTTGTTCATGTTTGGCAAACTACAGAATAATAGAACTGGTTCAATTCTAACATAAGCTATACCAATTGAACTGATTTTATTTTATCTATTTTTTCAAGAATTATGTCAGAACCTTTTTTTTTTCTTTTGAAAGCAAGTCAGAACCCATTTTAGTTAGCATGCAGTTCATGAAAAAGCCAAAGTTAAAACTAGGTTTGGTGTGACTATATATGCCAAACCACTAAAATATGAAATTATGATTTTGGAGGGATTGTATTTGAAAAAAAAAAGTTAAAATTATAACTATTTTGATATGTGAATATATCTATTCTTATTTTGAACGAGTTTTTTGAAATAAATAGTCACCAAACTAAAAACAATTAAAACTAATTATATTGTTCTTAGCTGACCTTCTTCATGATTTGCCAAGCACCCTCTTAGCCTTTGTTAGATTAAGATGATGACAATGGTGGGTTCTAGAAATTTTTTTTTATGGTAATCACTAAGAAATTAAAATTATACAAAATCTAATAAAGTGATAACTTGAATATTTGCTAAAACTGCAAGTTGCTAAAAAAAGAAAAATTGTTACGACTACAAAGCCAAAAAGATTATAACTGTCATCACTATAAAGAAAAATTCACAACCACAATATTTTTCTTTGCACCATTTTTTAAGTAAAAATGAAATTAGAGATTATTATTATTGAATAGGTTGAACAAGCTACAAATTTGAATGATTAGCGATTTTTATCTTTTTGTTTTATAATAGGGTTTTTGTTGAATAATTTGTTCACTTGTTGTTTGGTCTTGTCTTGTTTTTGTTTGATTTATGTTTGTTGTTATTTGGGCTAATATTTATTGTCGTTATTTAAACTTTTTTTTTAATATAAAAGGGATTAAGGATTATGTTTAGGAGATAGAATTAATTTTGGAGTAATGCTACCGCCTACAATATTTTTACAATAAATCTTATGCCAAAAGCTGTTATTGGTGTGTAAAAAAATAATATCAGTATTGGGCCCAAATTAGAATTAGTAATAGCTTACCACATTGGATTTGTTGTGAAATTATTGTGAAAATGTTGTGAATGTAGCATTATTCTTATTTTTGTTGAATCCAAATTTTTGTAATTCTCAAGTCAAGATATTCAACATTTTTATTAGGGTGGTCACAACAGATTAGTTTAGCATATAATATTTTTTGGCAAGTGTATATATACATTTTTTTTTTGGCAAGTCAAGATGGTCCTGTGACCACCTTGGCTTGCATGTGGAGCCGCCAGTGGATGATGAAAAGTGAAAAAATTGAAGATGTTGAGAGGATAGAAAATATTTAAATTTTTTAACATACGTGTTTGGCTAGATTTGAAATGATGGAAAATAAATATAAAATTCTTTTATTTGGTTGAAAAGAAAAATTAGAAGATTGGAAAAATAATTTGTATAAATTTATTATTATTCTCCTATTACATAGCATATATAGGAAGTAAATTTTTTATGACAAAGTATTTATGAAGTAATTTTTATTTTTTGGTTATCTGGATAATATATTAGCAATGAAGAAATTACAAAGTTATGTTACTGATACCACAACGCCTTAAATATATAGTTACCATGGCATCTAACCTAATAAAATCCAAAATAAAGGCAGAAGGGTGAACAAAAGTCTTCTAGAAGCTCAGCTCCATTTGTCGTTAGAGCATCTAGCTTCTCTAAAGCAGTGTATTGCCTAGCCGAACTTGTTACCAAGTAAGGTATTAAAGTGGTAGGATCTATGTGTGAATTGCTTAAAAAAAAAAAAAAAACGAATAAGAAGAAGAAGATAAAAGTAAAGGTCATATTACCTGTCTACATGAATTCATAAAATGATCACCATGCTGGTTTGAGTTTTTTTTCCCCTTTACACATATAAAATATAATATTGTCATTGAGCAAACTTAAAATAATAAAAAATAAATTGTATCCTACACCTTTCTTCACAATAAATTCATCATTTAAAGAAAATGAATGACCCAATTAATTTTTTGAAACTATATATGACCAAATTTAGTTAGTCAAAAACGTGTAAAATTTTATTCTAGATTATTTATTAACAACAAAATACTTTATCAATTGAGTCAATTGACAGTAGTTCTTCTAAGACAATCTCAACTCTCCTACCTCCCTATCCCTACGAATCTCCATAACCAGAATTTTCTTAGTAGTATCCAAGTCTTTCATGTCAAACTCTTTGTGTAACAAAAATGTTAGCCTATCAACCTTACACATGCTCTTAGCAGCAATTAACATATCATTCACATATAGTTGAAAATATAAGAACCATCATCAATCAATTTAACATACATGCAACAATCATACTCACAATAACAGGTATAAAATTCTACTTATTTGTAAGGCACTAGGAAATGTATCGGCGCTCCAATTTCAACCTTATACCCCGCAATCAATTTCTCTTCCATTACATAATACATAACCTTGTCTTTTAGACATAACAAGACTGTAGTCATCGCCTTGGTATTGAAATCTACCCATTTGCCGTCTATCATCTTCTCCATTTTTTTTTTCTTTTCCTATAGAAAGTATTCACCAAACCTTATTGTACCAACAAATCTTTAAAAGAGAGAGGAAGAATCAACACAAGGAATTTACATGATTTGATAGTGTGCTTACGTTGACAAACAGCAATAGGGATAAAGTTTTACTATAAAATAGGGAGATTAAAACAATAGCACGAGAACACTCTCAAAACACGCAAGCCCCAAATACATCCTAGCTTTCTCTCACTCAAAACCTCTCTTTATCTTTTACTACATACGGCTGCTAGGTTAAGAGGAATTCTAGTGAAATTTCCATTCAGGTGTGCCCACACACCTTGTGTGTGTGTCGTTTTGTTTTTTTTTGTTTTTTTTTTTTTTGTAATACAAAGTATATACACTTAGATAGCATGACCTACTTTAGTTAAAGAGGCAATTCAAGCCATACACAAACGTGCCATGTAACAAATATTACAAATCTCTTCTTTTTTTTTGAGATACACAAATATTACAAACCTAAAAGGGTATTTAAAGTAATGTCATTTAATATTTTAAATGATGTGGTACTTTATAAACTATCAAATCCAAAGAATAAAATCGTAGATCTAAAACCCACAAAAAAAAGAAAAAAAGAAAAAAAAGATGCCAATAGACCAAGGCCAAGACCGAGACCATTTCTTCTTCTTCCGAAGAAAAAAAAGAAGAAGAAGAAAGTGGGGGATCGAGACCCTTTCTTTCTTTCTTTCTTCTTGACCCTATTGGACGACTAAATATATTAGTGCAATTGATAGATAAATTAAAGAAAGAAAAGAAAAACTACAAGTACGGTAACCATTCCACCTCATGTTGTTGACATATGACTCACGATATTCAATTAAATAGTTATAATAATACGTACGGTAATTAATCAAGATATTTAACTTTGAAAAGTTCCGGTCTAAATCCCGTCAACTAAGTTATGTGGAATTAAGTCAAGTTTATTAGTTCCCCTCAAAAAAAAAAAAAAAAAAAAAAAAAATCAAGTTTATTAGTTAAACATATAAGAATATGATTTCAATTCAAGGTTAATTGTGCCGTGAGTTTCAGTTTACTCAATTGGTTGGTCTCTTCTATTATAGATTTTACCAACACAATCCTACTGCTTGCAACTTTAGGGACCACCTCAAAAATTTCATAGAAACTTGATTGTTTTGATATTATGGCTTCAACTTGATTGCCAATCTTCAGCAATACTGATCTTCATATTTACTTTTGGTATCTCCAGTATACAGTTCGAATTCCAAGTCATGAGTTGGCTTAATGGGCAGATTAAAAGTCATAATTCGCAAAACTCAATTAATCAAGACTTTATAATTGAGAGTGCGACACAAATCGATCGATTGAAGGTGTGTCAAGTATGTTTCGAGAAGACAGTAATTTCTCTTTTGTTGAGTTGATTTTGAGACTTTGTCTTTGTCTTGAAAATACAAATATTTAATACACAAGACTTACAATTTGTTCATGAGTTGCAATTTGCAAACACTAAACAAGTATAGGGCCTATAGGCATAACAATTTCCCTCTTCAACACTCCATGTAAAAACCCCAATTACAAAATTAAAACCCGTATAAAAATGATAATCTGAAGATTAAAAATGAAATGAAATATACTAAACTAAGTGTAAACAACCACAACCGCTCTCCACAATGTGAAATCATTCCAACTAACATTGGCACAATGTGAAAGATGAATGATTTCACACACTTTTTTGAAAGGCCAAGGAGAAAACAAAATGAATGGTTACTTTAGTGGTTATATATATATAACCACTTTTAGAACACACCTTACATCTCATTCTTTATTTTGGGATACATCACATTAAAATAATCTTACTTTAATGCTACATGAAAGAGAATAAAAATTAATAAAAAACTTTACACAATTCTACAATGGTTAATTGGTTATGTAAATATACATAATCATTGTAACAAGTTGTAAAACTTTATACAAAATGCCTCACTGGATATGGGGTATTGATACATTTTGCATTTTTATGGGTTTTAAATTAAACCAATGAGAACACTTAGAAGTAGAAACAAAAATTGATTATTGATACCACTTGTTGGGATAAATACTGTCTATATGTGAATTAAATTTAATATAACTCCAAGCTATTGAGAAAATAAAATTTACGCAAGCGCCAAGAAAATAATCACACAAGAACATACAAAATTAGTTGGAAAAAAAAACCATTCAATGGAGGGAAAATTTAATGGGATTTTATTTTATTTTTTATTTTCATCGTTACTAGGTGGGACCCATTAGTTTTATATAAGAGTTGTAGTAGATGTGTAAGTCTATTAGTATTAGGAGTAAGAAAAGTTACCGTGATAATTGAAAAAAAGTCAGACAAGCCAATATACAATAAATAGAAAAGTTCTTTGTCCTTTGTCCTACACCTTTCTTCACGGTAAATTCATCTTTAACCAATTTATTTTTTGAAACTATAAATGACCAAATTTAGTTAGTCAAAAGCATGTAAAATATTATTCTAGATTATTTATTGACAATAAAATATTTTATCAATTGAATCAATTGATAGTACTACAGTAGTTCTTCTAGATAATAAAATTTACGCAAACACCAAGAAAATAATCACACAAGAACAAAATTAGTTGGAAAAGAAAACCCTTCAGCAAAGGGAAAAATCATGAGGCAAATATGATCAATTTACTATAATAATATTGAGATTACAATACTCAAGTTAAACCCGAATCTTGAGTTTACAATAAATTGAGAAAATGCACAATAATACCTTTCTCGAACAAATTTAATTTCACCACCAAAAAAAAAAAAAAAAAAAAAAAAAAAAAAAAAAGTTAGTAAAAGAAGGCAATAAGATCTTCCACTCTAAATCCAAAGAACCCTCCTAGTCCTACTCACTTGCATGTGTCCGGAACAACAAAAGAAAAAATCACTTTTTTTTTTTTCCTTACAGTGCGCTATTTTTCTCTTTTCACGCGGCTTGCTCTATCTCACGGTATGTTTCTCTCGTATGATTCACAATTGAAACACACGCAGCCTTTTTTTTTTTTTTTTGAACAAAAACACACGCAGCCTTTATATATAAAAAGACCAGCCGCGTCATTATTCCTAATGCAAGACAAAATTGGAATACTATAACTTTTTCTTTTTCTAATTGAAGTAGGATTTCTTCGAAGTTTTCATTCCGTATGGGACAATATATGTACTTTTTTTTGTTTGTTGAGAAGTAAAATATATTATATATATGTACCTTGATGTAATATTATAAGTAATACTTTTGCTATGCACTATCCACTAGTCATATATTCAAATGCTCTGGAAAATCCCGTAATTGTTTCGAATGTATATTATAATGGTTTTGAAATGGAATTAGCAGATCATATGGAAGTTATGGGCCCCACCAAGTCTTCCTTAAGGACTTGGAAAAGTTTATTTGTGAGCATAATAATCCTAACGGAAAAACATTCTCTCAATAAAAAAAGTGCTATAAGTACTGCAAGTTATATTAAAATTTACTAACAGATATGTTAATATTGCTAATCACAAATAAACAGTTCAAATATTTATTTATAAGGCAGTTAAATCTTACCAATCACATTCATTTAATTTTTAAATATTATGTAGTAAAACTGGTAGTATTGGGCATTTTCCAACGTTCTTGTTTGGAAAAAATGAGGCAAGCCACAAAGCTCAGTTCTGACACTTTCTGCAAAAGACAAGCACTTGAACAAAAACAAGGGTCTTCTCATTAGATATTGGGGTTGGTATCCAACCCCCCTCTTCAAAAGGAGAGTTCTTAATTTGAATTGTCGTGGGCTTTGGGATCCAACAGGCAGTTCATGAGCTTTGTTGTTTGGCGAGGGAGGAAGATCCCCAAGGCTATTTTTATGAGGAAAGCTCTTTTGTTATGTCAGGCAAACTATTTCTTTAACGTTATTGTGGAAAGCACGTTCAATGAATTGATGGACTTGCTGAATTTGACTAGATTTTGCCTTCGGAAGTTGCTTGGAAATTTGAAGATATTGGCAGGAGTAGAAAATGCTTTTATTCTGTATCATTTGTTAGTGTTACGTTCAATGAATTGGTGGACTTGCTGAATTCAACTAGATTTTGCCTTTGGGAGTTGCGTGGAGGCTATTGTTTGGTTAGAAGAATACCCCATTTCTTTTTGCCATTTCACAACTTGATCTTTAATAAATAAAATCTACTATTGTTTCATTGGTTAATACCACAATTAAATAAATAAAGTTTTGAACACCTCACCACTTTTGCCAAAGATAACACCTTGGGGAGCCATTAATTGAGTAGTTAATGTAACATATAGAGACATCATCTAACTCAAAAGATTTATTGAGTTTCCGCCCAATTTTGTTATATTAATTACTCCATTTTGTTATACTTATTTAATGTGGAATTTCACTCACACATGTATTTCCAATATAATCAAAATATTCAACTGTGCCTATTGCAAAGTAGGAGGTCCATTCTTTTCGTGAGGGCATATGATTACAGTTAATTGGGGAAATCATTTTGAAAGACCATAATAGAAATCAAGCAGAATTTTCACCAAATCATAATTTATTTGTTTTCATTAATAAATAAAAAAATCACCATCTGACACGGTAAAAAGAACTACTTTTATGTGATTTTCAGAAGGAAAAAAAAAAAGAACTTTAATTCTTAAATCTACTAATGTAATATTGGTTATGATTAATTTAGCAGGTGGAGAACATAGTTTCAAAAGTCTATAGCAATTAAGTACATACTCATTGGAATTCATATTAGTACGTTCAAAAAAGTAGATACTCATTGGTAGAAATCATATTAGTACGTTCACACTCAGCTACCACTAACATTGGCAGTGTTGAATATTCCACAATAATTGAAAGATGACAGGTTTCACACACTTTCTCGAGTAAAAAATAATTGAGAGACGTTAACGGGGCTTGGCTCAGTTGGTAAGACTCGGGTGCTTCGTCTAACCCACCTAGATTCGAGTCCCGCTACCAGTAGGAGTCTGTTGGTAGGCATCCATGATCTGAATCATGCGCCTTGCCTGGGGGCTAGTGTAACCTAGCAAACCCCTATTTTTTTTTACCAAAAATAATAATAATAATAATAATAATAATAATAATTGAGAGACAGAGGATAATACAAAATGAACAGTATGGATAACTTTAGAGAGTTAAAAAAAAAAAAAAAAAAAAAAAAAAAAAGTAGGACCATTTTTTGTCTTCCACTACAGTAGAAAGGACATTATTTATATATTGCTATATTCACAGAGCAATTGAAGGAGAAATTACAGATTGCTATTCCTTCTCCCCAAAGCCATGGCACAATCTCTCTTCGTCATCTTTAGCCATGGATGCGATTACTTGTAAAGCAAAATACATTAAAAGTATTTTGAAATGTAAGATCTCATGCTCTTTTCCAAGATTAGTATAGTTATGTATTTCTTTATGTGGAGAATAATTAACATACATTCATGATCAGGTTGAAGTTGTTGCTTTGTCTACATAAGAAAAAAAAACAAGTGCTATTTTAAACCACATAAGTGCAATTTCAAGAGCAGGTACTATTTTGTTTTGATGCCTTTAATTGAGATTACCCCATAATGAGTTATTCTGTTTGATTTGTTCTTAGCCTGTGAAATGCTCATTTTGTTACTAATTTTTATTGAATTTTTTGCAAATAACTTGAGACGGAATTGCATAATTTCTTTCAAATATCTGATTTAAAAATTATCAAAAATACCATGACGTTGAATTTTTCTTACATCCTTCAGCTTATTGTATCATTAATTGTTACATTCAAAACTCTTCCTTACTCAATTTAGTGGGCACCTTATGATAGCATCACTTGTAATGGGCAAAGTTAGATACTGAATAAAAATAAGGAGAAATTATTATTTAGGTGCCTATATTTTGGGTCATTTTCAATTTGGTCTCTACTTTTTCCCAACAATCAATTTAGTCATGTTATTTTTAACTTACTGTCAAGTTAGTCCTTGTCGTCTTCTTAGTGACAGAAAACGCCTACATGTCAAACAAATTGCACACCTGGGACACTTGAAGTTTACTTGATTACTAAAATAATAATAAATAATTTTAATTGACATTAAAAAAAATACCATGTCAATATTTGAATGAAAACAAAAACAAAAAAATTAGAACATGTTTGGTAACCATTTTTGTTTTTTGTTTTCAAAAGCTTCTTTTTAGAAAAAAAAACAAAAACAATTTTATCATGTTTTTCAAAGTTGAAAAGACGTTTGGTTAGTTTTGTCGGGTTAAAGATAGCCCCTAAATTAGTTAACCCAATAAAAAATCATTTAATCGTGTCTCTCTCTAAAAACCAAAAATTCTCTCTCCTTTGAACCAGAACCTCATTCATCATCACCACCACCACTATGACCCAACCCAAAACACCAAATCCTATAAAAATCGCCACTGTGACACAACTCCAAAAAAATACCAAACCACCGTCGCATCCCAAAATTCACCAACCAACTAAAATCACACAAAAAACTAACCAAAATTCACCAAAATTGTTATAAATCCACCAAACCCATTGCACCACCGAGAAAAACACCAAACCATTGTTGCTGATATGACCCAACTACTTAAAGAACCCCTAGCGTTGGTGAAGAGGACAGTGCAACCGATCTGGGGAGGAGAGAGAGGGTTGAGAAGAGAGGAGAAGATGAAGGAAAGGAAAGAAAGAAGAGAGAGGTTGGTGCTAATCTGAGGAGGCGAAGAGAGAGGGTAGCGCTGATTTGAGGAGAAAGAGTGCTAAGAAAAGAGGAGGATAGAGAACAGAAAGGGCAACGCCGATTGAGGAGGTGAAGAGAGAGGGCTAAGAAAAGAGGAGAAAATGAAGAGGGAGAGGAGGGGAGAAAGGGCTGGTCGGTTTGGTATCTGAACTTGAAGAGAGAGAGAGAGAGAGAGAGAGAGAGAATAAAAAATAAGGTTAGAGAAAAGAGAGGCGTGGAAGGAGAGAGACAAAAAAATAAAAAATAAAAAGAAATATGTTGGCTACGAAGTCGTTCTACTAATAGAATTGGACTGTAGCAATTTTACTCAAAATGCTAAATTTTTTAGCATTTGAGACATCTCATAAATCTTGTTTTTTATATTTGGTGTGTCAAATGCTAAAATTTTAGCATTTGAGACACCTGTTGCTAGTGCTCTAAGACTTATCCTTTGCACGAACCTACAATTTGTGACTAACACCACATCAATCGTTTGATTGATGTATCCTTTTGCAATATTCTTCAAAACCCTAGGCGCATAGAACGTCACTGTAGCTCCAAGTATGAGTGAGTCTCTATGTGCGTATGATGATGGCCATAGTATTGTTTTTGTATGTTTTGGAATCCTAGTGCACGAATTCCAAGTTGGGCCAACTCATCATTGGCTAAAAAAGAATTTATTGTTAAGTTTTCCAGTAGCTTGATAGATCGAGAGGTGTCGAGCTAAGTATCAAGATTCATTTATTCTCGATAGATCAACAAGCATCAAGAAGTATTGAAGTCCTTTTTTTGGTAGCTTTTCTTGAGTAGTCTTTAGTCTTCAAAGCATACCACTTGTTGATGATCTTAAATACTAAGACTTAAATACATATAAGGTGCGTTTTATCACATGTTTGTCAACATACATATAAGCATACCACTTGTCGATTGTTTCTTCTCCTTTCCTCCAAGCACTTCAACAGCAGATGTGATTTTAGTTCTTCTTCCATCATATAGTAGAGTGGATTTAGGAATGACTGGGTGGACTTCTAGGAGATCTTGGATTAACTTGGGAGTAACGTAGAATTGTCTCCTTCTTACCTTGCAATTAAGATGTTCACCTTCCACAATAGCATTTGAGAAGAACTCTCGAATAACAGGATCCCAAACATTTGTTGACCTATTAAGGAGCTTAGTCCAAGTTCGATCCTTGAACACCTCTAGAATGAATGTCTAAGAGAGTGAGTCAAGGTTCACTTCACTTTCCACAATGATCATAGCCAAGCAGAAGAAATCTGTATAAGCCTCAAAAGCATCTCTACTTCTAAAAAGTTTGTCCTAGAATCGAAGACACTTAGAATACTTCTTTGCAACTATTTTTTTTTTTCTTAGAGACATCTACAAAGAAGAAACAAACACAAACCATACACAAAATGGCAACAAACTTGACCAAATGCAAGTTAGTACAAAAATCAAGCATAAACACTCAAAAAACAAAGCATAAGATTGATTAAAGAGAGTAAACAAAACACAAAGACTTGTCATAGATGCAAGATGGACTAAATAGACTAAAAGCATGAGAGAAATGCATGACATGTCAAATGTGATGGGGTGTGTGCACCAAGGGTGTGTGTGCAACGCATGATCTTGGCATGAACAAGCACAAAGGGGCAAAGTGTGTAAAACACACAAACACTGATCAAAACATGTTACAAATAAGTAAACATGGTAAACCCCAAAGTTTGGTGCTCATCGGAGTCGAAACGAGTGAAAAAATTCCTTAGGGGCATTTTATCAAACACCTAATGTGCACAAAATAACCCTATATAATGAAAAATGCATGAACATGTAATAATATGCCTTAATACAAGTTCAAAATGCCACAAGGGGTCAACATAATCATCAAAAACACAAATGGGACTAAGCCCACTAATCAAAATAGAAACTTTTTTAGAAAAACTAAATTTTCCCAACCCCCAATCAAAGTAAACCCAACTCTAGGTTTTAAGCATTCTAGAACTAAATCTAAGGAATTGAAAGAGTAAAAGTGTTAGAAAATACCTTAGATTAGAGTAGTTAGACATGGCAAAATGGGTTAGAATTTTCTGACCCAACCCGACCTGACCCGAACCTGATTTTTTTGACTTGAAGCAAAAACGAGTTGACCCGTGACCTGACTCGTGTTTTTTGCGGGTCAACTTTACCCGACCCGAACTATTTTTTAAAACTTTTTTTTTTTGGTAAAAAAAAATAATGAAATTAAGACAATATTGGTTTAATTGTTTGTTGTGAGCTTTAAGGAAACAATTGAGACATTTACATAACTGTATGCAAATTAATTGAAAGATGAATGATTGAGCATTCTGTAATGAGTAAAGATTTTTAGATATCAAATAGAAAAATACATACCAAGATAATTTGGTTATAGTACAGTTAAAAACATAGATTTAAAATTTTAGACATGTGTGAGAAACGTTCATAAGTGTGAAAATAGTAAAGCCAAAGTATCAAATTAACATAAATTATGAATGTTTGGACCTATTTTTTAACAATTTATGTCCGAAATAAACGGCTTTTCAAAGTAAATTATGATATTTCCTAGAATATGTGTTGCTTAACAATGATATGATATTCATAAAAGAGACCACGTATAAATAAGTAAATAATCAAACTTTAATGTATGACTCAAATTGAAATAGAGTGCCAACCACAATTGACAATAGACTATAAAATTAATCTTCAAGATTGTAAATTTCTTATATGTTTTTATTCTTTGTCAAATGAATTATCCAGTAAGTCATTTGTAATTTTGTTTTATATTTTGGGATGTTGATATTGTGTAGAAATAAAACTTGTGTATTTGTTTTATTTATCTTTGTGTTATTTTGTTTTAGATAGCAATATTAAGATTTTTATAATTTTAAAATTATTGAAAAAGTATTAATAAGTGTAGTTCATTCTTGATATAAGTGGTAAATTCAAAGTAATGCATTTTACATCAAGTATTTTGTTACATGACTTTCAAATGGCAAATACATGTTATTTTCTTTATAAAAAAAAAAAAAAACAAATTCATGTGAAAAATACGGGTCAACCTAACCCAACCCACCTGTTTTGCCATGTCTAAGAGTAGTCTTAGAAGTGAAATCCAAAGAAGTTTGGTTGAGTTTTTGTAGAAATTTTGAGTTTTGGGGAGAGGGACTCGCGAAGAGCTAAAAAACAAATTTTTAAAAAACTGTCAATTCTAGCCTTTTAAAACTGACTTTTCACACATTTCGCGAGTTACTCATGAAATGTGCAAATGCACAGCGCAGACTTTCGTGGGTCAGATCTGAGTCACAAGGCACTCACATCTGAGTCACGAAACTCTCTGCCTAAATTTGTGAAGAAATTGAAATTACCTCATTTTCATTTTGAGGGTCAAGCTTGAGTCGCAAACCACTCGCAAACGAGTCATAAAACTCTCTGCTTGATTTTTCAAAAGGACAAAATTTTCCCATTTCATCTTGTGACTTGGATGGGACTGCATCCACTTGCGAAATGAGTCGCGAAATTGCCAAACACAAAGTTTTTCAACATAAAATTTTTTGCTTTTTGAGAAAAACTTTCAAAACAAGAGTGACAAAAATCACTTCCAGAAACAAATAAAACACTTTAAAATCTTTTTGGTTTGATTAACGAGCAATTGAGCATACACACATCACATTTAAACATGTACAATCATACAAATGAAATAGATATTCATTGAACATTAGACTTGTGTGTTGTGAGTGAGTATCAAGTATGAGTTAATCCATAGTCTAGCATGAAACTTCAATGATCAATTCAATTAAGTCATACACAAATAACACGAAATCAAGAGACCTATCTCACTAATAGAAATGAACGTATATGACTCCTTACCAAAGTGTTTACATTAATTGAAAACTTTTCATTTGGCTTCCATTTTTCATACTTTTTTTTTTATCAATACAACTCAATTTTGAGCATTGATGCCGTGAAATTTTTTATATTTCATTAAAGAATATGAAAGTTCAAATAGTGTGTAAAACACCTATGAACGTTTAGACCTCTAATTCACAAATTACCAACACAAGCTTATAATCAAACAATGTATGTGTGGAATATGAAAATAAGCTAAAACAGAATTGGTAACACAATCTAAACTGAAATTAATCACAACCATAGCAGTAATTAAAAAGTAAAGATTAAGGAAAGAGAGATGTAAACACAAAGACAACACAATGATATGTTATTAAAGAGGAAACCGAAGTTTTCGGCGAAAAACCTCTCCGCTGCCCTCCAAGTGGTCAATAATCCACTAGAAAATAAAGTTGGGATACATGAATAGCAGAAGACCCTCCAAGCCTAATCTACCCAGTGCACCTAAGCCCTTCAAGCTTCTTGCTCCAACAGGGTTACACCGAACCTTGTCTTCTCTAGCATACCGGATCCCGTAATCACCCATTGCATCAACCAAAATGAATTGGTCCCTTCTGAACTGCGTCCCAAGCATAAAAAAACCTTCTCACATATATGGGTATGATGAAATAAGGATTTGACTAAATGTACCTCTCAAGGATATGTCAATGGAGAGGGTAAGAGTAGAGGAATTTGGAGAATCAATGGATGAAGATTGTGGATGAGTCAATCTTGTTTTTTTCTAGGGTTTCTCTCTCAAAATTCTCTCTAGAAGTTCTCTATATTTCGTGGGTATAAGGGTATTTATAGTAGGGTGTATGAGGAATGCGAAGAGTCAATTACAACCAAACAGGGCATTTTGGCGACTTGAGCTCGCGACTGGAACGAGTCACGAGTTTGAGTTGCGAGCTAACTACCTGGCCAGACTAGAGGTTTTGTCCTGTAGTGCAATAGTTGGCGTGACCCTTCAGCTCCCCCTGCATGCTTCACATGTGTGCCATCTTTGGCGACTCGCCAGTCGCGAGGCTCTTCTTGAGTGCATACTCTTGAACTTTTCTTCACACTCTCTCACACACTACCTTTACATGTTTCCCACTTAAATACAAGGTTTCTAAATGCTGAATTACAAGCAAATTTGGCACGGAATAAAGCCAACAAAATGATTGAATAAATTCAACCTTACAATCTCCCCGTTTGGCTATTCCGTGACAAAACCCTAAAATAAACTCTAGACTTAACATGTGAGTTGGGAATAGTTGAACAAAACTCACTCACACCTAACTCTAGAATCTATGAAGCTCTTGAACCATACAGGCAAGTATTTCCTGAAAACAACAACACAATACGATCATTGTAAGCAGAAAACTTGAAATGCATATGGAGCAAGCACAATGCGATCAAGCAAAAAAAAAAAAAATGAAACAATAAAGCATGGCTTGACCAAAAACGAACAATCATTATAAATAGTGACCACAATGATCATTCACACAAGGAATGAACATCCGGACATGCAAGCTATTAAGCTCAATGCAAAGTATTATTTGCATGTTCAACACTCAACCAATACAAAAATACAAGGTAATTGCATCAAGGATATAAAATCCAACAAGGGCACAAGAGTGATGTACTTAGAAAAATGCAAAACATTAACAACAAGTACTAAGCTACAAAACATGGGTACAAAAACTGCATACTATAAACTTAAATATATAAACCAAAGTACCAAAAGCTTTAGACAGTAGCACAATGTAAATACCAAGAGTTATAAAAACTATAAACACATAAGCTGAAAACAAAACAAGTCAAAAGTAAAGTATGTGTGTATGTATCAGTATTCTTCTTTTGAGCTCACATAACTCCCCCTTTCAATATGCACACTTCCCATTCTTGTGTTGCTTTCCCCCTTGTTGTATGCTATCATCTAAACTATACAATGAGTTTTCTCTCCTCCTTTTTGGCACGAATAGCTAAAGGTTGTCCTCAAGTTTTTGTTGAATAGCATCTAACTGTGTCTCAATGGTTGTAAGACGCATTTGAACTTGGTTGTTGGTGGAGTATAGAACTTTTTCAAATCCAGAGATACGCTGATACAAACCCTCAATCAAAGTGCTCATCTTGTCGTCTTGAGAGCTAGAATGTACAGGCTGAGTGTAAGGAGATGCAATTTCGGTATGCACAGGTGTAGCTGAGCCATGACCGAATGGAGTGGCATGAGTGAAAGATTCACTCTTAGGTGCTTTAGAAGAGTGACTCTTACTTGCATGAAGAGATATCATGGATAATGGTCGAAGATGTGCCAATATTTTTCCATCTGTTGGTGGACGAACACCTTCAAGAACCATGATCTTCATGAGAAGACTACAAAAAGGAAGACATGTTCGTGCTGCAATTCGAGCTGCTGTTTTCCCAATGGTCTGAAAAATGTGGGCACAAATGTCAATCGGAACTCCAGTGATGAGATCACATAGGAATTGTGCTCGTCCAAGGTTGATGAAGCTAGTGTTAGACAGTGGGTAGAGGTTGAAAAACATGATCAAAGTGAGAGTCTTCAGTTCAGGTGCAAACTTTGCCGTGCCTACAGATGTGCCTTTGCTTGAAATCTCATGATTAGGCCCAAGAATTTGAAGAATGTCTTGTATCATATGGAGTGAGGTCTACATTTACCAGTCTATTGATTCGAAGAACCTTTGCAATGTAGTCTGGATTGATGCTGAACTCCTTTCCTCGTACCCAACACTTCAACTCAACTCCGGTGTATCTAGCGTTTGAATAGAACTCATTAACCAATTCATCAATCGGGTCCTCGAAATTCCCAAACAGATCAGCCCAATCTTTTTCTTCAAAGATCCTAGGAATAAATGTTGTTCCCAAGGTATCAAATTTTATAACCCTTTCCACCACAATAGGAGCATCTTCAAAAATGCTTGAGAAAGTCTGTGAATCGAGAGGAGTCCTGAATCTTTCACTGTTTGAATCCTAAGACGAACGTCGAGTTCGTTTTGAAACAACGAATGATGGAACATCAATCACAGGCTCTTTTTCTCGAGAGGAATGACGAGACATCTGCAAAAGAACATACACACAGTAGAGAACCAAGTGCAAAACACAAGACACAAGCATAAACTTGATTAGATCCAAGTTAGTCCATGAAATAAGCTCACATTGTTATTTAGAAAGACATATCACTCAATCATGGTAAATGAACCAAGTATACAGTATTTAAGCATGTATTTAAGCATGAGCAACACTGGTGCATGTGGTGTGCAAATGTGATGAATGTGTAGGCACAGCTAAGCACAGTGTAAACTATGAAATCCACAGAAACACAAGTAACTGTCTTTGAGACATTTTACTATGAGCCTGATATGCATAACACAGCACAATCATGATATACTACTAAAAAATGAGAAGCAAACATGAAAACATGTAAAACAAGCATCATATTAACAATATCAACAAAACCCATTCAACAAACTCAACAAAATAAACCCAAACCATATTCGAACATTATATTTTTCAAAACTCAACAAAACCTCAAAATCCAAGAATTTAAGGGTTATAAACATGAAATACTTTGAGAAAAGTAAGAACCCATACCTTTTCTTGAAGTTTGATGAAGAGATGATGAAGAAAATGGAGGATTTTTGTGAGAACACGGTGAGTTTGTGAAGAGGGAGACAATGAACATTCATAATAGACAAGGGAAAACTGAAATTTTTTTTAAAACTGTCCTGAAAAAGACCCTTAAAGCGCAAAACACGCGATTTTCACGACTGGAGTGAGTCGCGAACAAGTTACCAAAGCAAATCGCCAAAAACCTTTGTGACAAAATTTGGAAAAAAATTGTCTAAGTGTTTTTCACGATTAGAAGTTCCACCCACGAGTTAGTCGCATGGGGAGTCGCGAAACCTTCTGAGTAACCCTCGTGACTAGAGCTTCCACTTGCGAACAAGATGCCAAATTGAGTCGCGAGAAATCTAAAAACGAAGTTTTTTGCAAAATATTCTAAGTCTTTTTCGTGACTGGGACTTTGACCCGCCAGAGAGTCGCGAAAACCTTCTGAGTAAGCTCGCGACTAGGGGCTCGCGACTGGCTTGACTCGCGAGGCTAGTCGCCAAAACAGGGTTGCACAGTTTTTGAAATTTTTGACATTTTTCAAAATAAAAACACTTTCCAAAAACAACTAAAACACTCAAAAATCTTTTTGTGTTTGATCAACATATAATTGAGCATGTGTAACATATTTAATCAAGTACAATCACACAAATGAATAAGGCATTCATTGAACATAGACATGTGTGATGTGTGTGGATACCAAAGATGAAATAGTCCTTAGTCTAATGTGAAACTTCAATGATCAATTCAACCAAGTCATACACAATTAGCACTAGGAAAAGAGACTTATCTCAATTATAGAAATATGCATATATGACCTCCCACAAAACTTAATAACATTATTTTGAAGCTTTTCATTTGGCTCCATGTACATCATAACATTTGATCATTTTGAATCAATACATATCATTTTGAGATTGATGCCTGAAATTTTTGATATTTCAATTTGATGAACAAGCCTTTGGCTTTTTGGGGCATCATACATTTTCATAAAAGTCACTTTCCCTTTTTTCTTGTCAAATACTAGTATGTGTGACGGCTTTTGCAGCTCATTATCTCTTTTCATTTTGAGATTTACATTTGTTGAGCTCTTTAAGCAAAAAAATATAAGGTGGGAAGATATATAAGCACAAGTCTATGCAAGTTTCAAGATCAACAAAACCATTGACTAATCATTCATGACAAGTTTGAAAATCTATTTACAACAGTCACATAGATGTCAAGATTTTTCCCACAATGATATGAGTGCATAAAGAACAAGCTACGCTCGTAAATACACAAAGCCATTAGTACAAAGGTACAAGGCAAAACATGCTTGTGACAATACACAATAAAGCCAATCAAACTTTTTGGATTTTCTACTTTTTATGTGTTTTTGAATTTTTGACACAAAAACAAGTAAAGATTGATAAAAAAAAATGTAAAAACATTCAAAGCAAATAGCAACAAACACAATTTTCACACACATGCTGGAACGATAACAAAAAGCACATAACCAATCAAAGTCACAAAGCATAGGAAGTATTAATGCATGGACATGTTGTAATGCTTATGCATAAGTACCCATCTTCACCCACACGGCACGTGCGTTTGGGGTGATATCCCTAGAGGATTGGGTACTATTGTTTTGTCTTTCAAACCTTTTGTTGAAGCTTGTCAAGCAGGTGGTGAATACATCAATCATCTTCATTACATCTCCAATGTTAGACACAACTTCTCCCCCTTTTGATTGCTTAGGGTTCCCTTTATCCTTTCTTTGTCCACTTGGCCTTTGATAGTTGCCATTCTTTAATGCCCAAAGCACAATTCGGTCTGGTGTGTCCTTGAATTCCACAGTGATGGCAAAAAATGTTGAGTTCTTGGATCTCTTTGTGACTTTTGGAGTGATTTCCCTTGAGCCTTAGGTTTGACCACTGATTGGTTAGAAGGCTTAGTCAAAGACTGTTGGTCAGTCACATTTCGCTTCTTCTCCGCCTTCACTTTCTCAACAGTAGTGATTTCCATCATTGGTTCCTTAACTTTCACAAACTTCATATCCTTGGATACTTTGACACTCGAACTGCTCTCTCCGGTGTATCCCAATCCACTTTTGTCAGAAAAAGGTTTTTGATGAGCAAGCACTTCATCAAGCTTCTTGGAGGAGACCCGCTCTACTTTAGCATTCGCTTGAATCACCTCAAGCTCAAGGAATTTGATTTTTGAATAAGCTTCGGTTAACTTTCCTTTCAGCGTCTCCATTTCACATTTGGTCTCCTTGTATCGCACTAGAAGACTTCTATAATCTTCCTCTGCACTCTTCATCTTTTTAATGGCTGCCTTAGCCACTCTTGCATATTCTCCTGACTTCTCAAGGAGGGAATTGTATGTTTCTTGCAGTCCCATTATTCTTTCATCATCCTCAACATCGGATTCTTCTACTACTCCCATTGATTCCACTTCAGTGTGCTCCCCAAGCTCTTCCACTAGCAAACTCAAGTCATCCGAAGATTCAACGGGAGCAATGGTCATAAAGGCAGAGTAGTTCCCTTCTCCGTCATAGCTTTCTTCCGAATCTGAATTGGAAGAATCTGAATCACTAAGAGTAATGGCATACACCTTGCCCTTCCCTCTCAAATAATTAGGACACTCTTTCTTGAGATGTCCATGTTCGTTGCATTCGAAGCACGTGATTCTTTGAGAGGTTTGAGACTCCTTCCCATCTTTCCTCTTGAAATCCTTTATCTCCTTTCCAAAACTTGGGAATTTTCCTTTCTCAGCAAATTTTCCATTCTTCTTGAACTTCAATAACTTTCGGAAATTCTTCACAAGATATGCCACATCTTTCTCAACCTCATCATCATCCGATGAGTCATGAGCTTCTACCCTCTCATTGATCGTCTTTAGAGCAAGGGATTTGCTCTTCCTTTGTGAAGGTAGAGATAGCTCATATGTTTGAAGTGAGCCAATTAGTTCTTGAACTTTGATATCATCAAGGTCCTTGCTCTCTTCAATTGCAATAACTTTTGCACGGAAGCTCTCCGGTAGTGATCGAAGAATTTTTCTTACAATCTTAGAGTCATCTATCTTTTCCCCCAAGTTAAACTTCCCGATTACCATTTCATTCAGCTTCCCATAGAATGAGTCGAAGAACTCGTCTTCGCTCATCTTCAGCTCTTCAAAACATGTGGTGAGCATCTGCAGCTTGGTGTCCTTCACCTTTTTAGTTCCCTCATAAGTTGTTTCCAAAATTTGCCACGCCTCATTGGCAATCATGACATAAGAAATCCTGTGGAACTCATCAAGAGAAACACCACAAAAAAATTGCATTTAAAACTTTACTGTTAGCGTTAGCTGCCGCGAGGGTTGCCTTATCCCATGTGGATTTGGCAGCCTCCGCCCTAGTCCATCCAACATCTACCGCATCCCAAATAGTCTCATCGATGGAACATAGGAATGCACTCATGCGGACTTTCCAAAATGCATAGTTGCTTCCATCAAAATATAGAGGAGCATTCAAAGATTGAGATTGATCCATCTCAAACGGGGTTAAGGATCACACTCAGGTAATTAAACCACAGCAAGTGCACCCGCTCTGATACCAATTGAAAGTTCAAATAGTGTGTAAAACACCTATGAACATTTAGACCCTCAATTCACAAATTACCAACACAAGCTTATAATCAAACAATGTATGTGCGAAATATGAAAATAAGCTAAAACAGAATTGGTAACACAATCTAAACCAAAATTGATCACAACCACAGCAGTAATTAAAAGGCAAAGATTAAGGGAAGAGAGTTGCAAACACAAAGACAACACATCGATGTGTTATCAAAGAGGAAATCGAAATCCTCGGCGAAAAACCTCTCTGCCGCCCTCCAAGCGGTCAATAATCCACTAGAAAATAAAGTTAGGAAACATGAATAACAGAAGACCCTCCAAGCCTAATCTACCTAGTGCACCTAAGCCCTCCAAGCTTCTTGCTCTAATAGGGTTACATCGAACCTTGTCTTCTCTAGCATACTGGATCCCGCAATCGCCCATTGCATCAACCAAAATGAATTGGCCCCTTTTGAACTGCTTCCCAAGCACCAAAAAACCTTCTCACAGATATGGGTATGGTGAGATAAGGATTTGGCTAAATGTACCTCTTAAGGATATGTCAATGGAGAGGGTGAGTAAAAGAATTTAGAGAATCAAAGGATGAAGATTGTGGATGAGTCAATCTTGTTTTTCTTTAGGGATTCTCTCTCAAAATTCTCTCTGGAAGCTATCTATATTTCGTGGGTATAAGGGTATTTATAGTAGAGTATATGAAGAATGCGAAGAGTCAGTTACAACCAAACAGGGCATTCTGGCGATTCGAGCTTGCGACTGGAACGAGTCGCGAGTTTGAGTCGCAAGCTAATTGCCTGGCCAGATTGGAAGTTTTGTCCTGTAGTGCAATAGCTGGCGTGACCCTTCAGCTCCCCCTACATGCTTCACACGTGTGCCATATTTGGTGACTCGCCAGTCGCGAGGCTCTTCTTGAGTGCACACTCTTGAGCTTTTCTTCACACTCTCTCACACACTACCTTTACATGTTTCTCACTTAAATACAGGGTTTCTAAATGCTGAATTACAAATAAATTTGGCATAGAATAAAGCTAACAAAATGATTGAATAAATTCAACCTTACAGAATATGCCTTTGGCTTTGGCATTATACAATCAAACTAGTTTTTGAAGCAAAGCTTTTTCAACTCTTTCTCTTTTTAGAAATTGACGTTTGAAGAGTTTTTTAACATAAAATTAAATGTGAAGAGATATATAAGATTAAGTATACGCATGTATCAAGATCAAACAAGACTATTGACTAGACATGCATGACAAACTTGAAGATCTATTTAAAACAATTAAACATAGATTTCTATATTTCATTCATATTCAATATGTGCATCCATAACAAGCTAAGCTCATAAATAAACTACGTCATTAGTATGAAGGTACTAGGCCAAACTCAACATATGATAGGATACAACACGGGCGATCAAACTTTTTGGATTTTATACTTTTTATGTGATTTTGAATTTTTTACTCACACAAAACAAAAGCAATAAAGTAAGATCAACAACAAACAGGTTTTTAACTAAAAGGCAATTAAAAGAAACATGCTAGAGGGGTAGCATGACAACTAAAAGAAGATGCACATGAGAGCATGCATGAAACTATGTTCCTAAAACATTGGAAATATTAATGCATGGACATGATAGAGTGATCATGCATGAGTACCCTTCTTCACCCACACCACGGGTGTTTTGGGTGGGATCCCTAATAGGAGGGGTACATGCAACATAACGCTTAAACATCGGGGTGAAGCTAGCTAGGCAAGTTGAAATGTTGTTAAGCATCTCCATAACATCCCTAATGAGTTGTCCTCCTTTGTCTTCCTTGGCTGGTTTTCCTCTTAGCTTCCCTTTTTTCAATTCCTTGAGCACTTTGAAGATCAGCTCTTTTGAGAGCATGTAGTCTAAAGCAATTCGGTCTAGTGTGACCATGAATGCCACAATGATGGCAAAAATGCTTCACTTGAGGTCCTCTTTGATTCTTAGGCAATGACTTCCTTTTTACCTTAGATTTTTTCGCAATGGCCTTGTTCTCAAGATTTGGACTCTCAACTTTTGGCTTTTCAACAACCATTGCCAATACGAACTTCATCTCCCTCTTTGGTTCTGCACTTAAACTTCCTTCACCGGTGTAACCCAATCTGGTCTTGTCCGAAAAGGACTTTCGAGATGTTAGGATGTTGTCAAGCTTCTTGGTTATGATGCGCTGAACCTTTTCATTTGCTTGAATCACTTCTAGTTCAAGAAATTTGATTTTGGAATTGCATTCAACAATTCCTCTTTCAAATTCTCAACTTCACATTTAGCATCTCTAAGTTGCACAAGAGTGGATTTGTGGCCTTCCTCGATTCTCTTCATCTTCTTAACTGCACTCTTTGCTACTTTGGTATACTAGCCACAATCCTTAAGAAATGCATTACAAAACAACTTGAAACTTCCTATCACCTTCATTAAGGTATTCTTCCTCATCATCAGTAGCTTCAATGTCTTCGACATCAGTGTGCTCACCGAGTTCCTCATTCAACTCTTCTAATTCTTCTTTTGAGTCCATTGAGATAATTTCCATAAAGGCAGAATAATTTCCATCACCATCACAACTATCTTCTGAATATGAACTAGAGCTTTTGGAATCACTAAAGGTGGTGGTTAACACCTTGCCCTTCCCTCTCAAATAGTTTGGGCACTCCCTCTTCAAATGATCATACCCATTGCATTCATAGCAAACGATTCCTTGAGATGGTGATGACTCTTTGACATCCTTCTTCTTAAAATCTTTCTTGTCATTCTTGAAGGATGAAGATTTCCCCTTGCCAAACGACTTCCCATTATTCTTCATTTTTAGAAATTTTCGGAAATTCTTTTCAAGGTAAGCCACCTATTTCTCAACATCATCCTCATCCAATGACTCATCAGCTCTCTCATTCATGGTCTTAAAAGCAAGAGATTTGCTGCTTTTATGAGATGGCAGCCTATGCTCATAAGTTTGGGGTGAGCCAACAAGCTCTTAAATGTTAATGACATCTAAGTCTTTGCTCTCCTTAATGGTGGTGATTTTGGCCTGGAAGCTTTCGGGTAGAGACCTTAGGACATTCTTCACAACTTTGGTGTCCTCTATCTTCTCTCTGAGATTAAGCTTGGCATTGACAATCTCATTGAGTCTATCATAAAATGAGTCAAACAACTTGTCCTCATTCATCTTCACTTCCTTGAATTGAGTAGTGAGAATTTGTAGCTTTGTGTTCTTGACCTTCTTGGTACCCTCATAGGTAGTCTTAAGGATCTTTCATGCTTCTTGGGCGGTCTTCACATGAGATATCCTATGAAATTCGTCAGAAGACACATCACAGAAAATAGCATTAATGGCTTTGCTATTGGCATTAGCTAAAGCAACGTCGCCCTTATCCCACTCAGCCTTGGGTTTGTTAGGCCTAACCCATCCAATCTTGACAGAGTCCCACACACTCTCATTGATAGCACATAAGAAAGCACGCATACGTACTTTCCAAAACACATAATTGTTCCCGTCGAAGAAGGGAGGTGCGTTAAGGGATTGAGATCGATCCATCTCAAATGGGATCTAGGATCACACAAAGATAATCAAATCAAAATATGTGTACTCGCTCTGATACCAATTGAAGGCTCAAATAGTGTAAAACACTATTTCTTGTTTAGACCACCAATTTTAAACAAATGGCTAGATTGCTTTTACCCTACTTAACTAGGTGCGGAATAAGAGTAAGTATAACGCAATAAGACTGAAACTACTCTATAGCATATGCAAATACAATAAACAATAAATATAAAGTATAAAGAGTAAAGGAAGAAAGATGCAAAAACAAAATAACACCAAGACGTATTGAAGAGGAAATCAAAGTACTCGGCGAAAAACCTCTCCACGGCCCTCCAAGCCGAATCGATCCACTAGTGAATAAAGTTGGAGTACAAGGATATCAAAAAGACCTTCCAAGTCTAATCTACCCAATGTACTTGAACTCTCAAAGTTCCAGCTACAAATGAACTTTACCGAGCAATGTCTTCACTAGTTATTTGGATCCCGCAATTAGCTCCAAGTTGCATTTGCCAATCAATGGCTTCTTTCAATGCTTCCCACATGCACCAAAACTTCTTTCAACACTTAGATTGGGTGAGGTAAGTGTTTGGGCTAAGAACCTCTCAAGGATTTGTAATTTGAGGGGTTGGAGTAGAGGAAAATTAAGAGAAATTGTGTAAATGATTGTGAGTTTACAATCTCTAACTCTCAAGTGTAATGCTAGGGTTTTCTCTCTGAAAAGTCTCCTTACAATTTCGTGAGTAATGTGGGCTTATATAGTGTGTGTAAAAAAAATGAGGAAAGCACTCTTTAAAATCATGCAAGCAGAGAGTTCCGTGGGTCACTCGCGAGTTGGCCAACCTGCGAAGTAACTTGCGAAAACCAGCCTGGCATAAGTCTGTGCAGCTTCCAAGTATGTGCTTCTCACGTGGCCTTTCGCGGGTTGTTCACTCGCGAGCCATTCGTGAGCAAGTCACTAACTTCACTTTCTTCACAATTATTCACAAAACTCTCATACTCAACCCTTACATTAAATCCCACAAACATACAGGGAAATGATTGAACAAAATACAATAAAATTTGACTCGAAATTAAAGCCAACAAAAACACAGTTGTAAATCACAACTTTACACAGATTATTAAGAGCATTAGTGTCGGTGGAGGCAAATAGGTAAAATGATAAATTTAGGAACTAAATATAACAAAAGTGAAACAAAAGGCTAATGCATTAGTGGAGCAAAAGGCATTTTATTTTGTTGTTGAGCTACAGTGCACAGCCAAAGATGACTGTGCACTGTAGCTAAGATGGTAAAAAAAAAAAAAACCAATATTTTATTAAAAGATAAATTATTTTATTGTGTTAGTGGTGGTGGTTGTTGTTTATTGTAGTAGATATATTATTTTATTGTGTTGAATGTTAAAATAAACAACTGATGTTGGGTGTTTTGTAAAGTGAAGTGATAAAATAGATAAAATAGCTTTTTGTGGTACCAAACATACTCTTAATTTCTCAAATTTGAAGAAAGAAAAGAATAAT